>JAQIYA010001918.1:0-11189 GCA_034699355.1 Microtritia minima
TTTGCTTTAATAATGTTCTGCTCTAAACAAGGGTAAAGTTCATTGATATAAATAATAATAATAATAATAATAATAATGCGGCTCTAATTGAAAAGACCTCTAAGAAAATTCATTTTAGATAAATTTTGCGTTAGAATTTCTTAAAATTAGAGTTTAAACTTTTTTCTTTCATCAAAGCTAATTTATTCTCAGAGTGAATAAAAAATTTTATAATTAACCGGAAGATAACTTTTGAAAATATATGACATTATTAAAGTATAAAATGAAAAAAAAATGAAAGAAATATTTTTTTGATGATATAAATGATGCTTTATAGTCGTAGTTTGATTTCCATCTCATTAATAAAAATATTTCTTGTTTCCAAATCTCGTCTTCTAAAACAATTTAAACTGCATGTCAAGTATTTTCCTTCAATTTTTTTTGTCTGTATGCGCACTTTTCTAAAGTTTACTTCATTTAACTGTTTCTATAACGGCTCTTACTTAAAATAAATAAATTGAAAAACTACAAAAAAAAAACTTTAAATGGTATAAAATTTAAGCCAAAAGCGCTTGTTTTAATTTGAGTTATAAAAGCTTAGAGTATGTGCTCGTTTAAAGTTATTTATACTTATTATTCATTTTGTGTCCTGTACTTTGGCTTTATGAACGAAATATTTTGACACAATATAATTATGCAAAGAACAAAAATCAATTATAATTAAAATATGATATTTAATATATCATAAATTTTGATGCGTTACAATTTGTCTCTTTTGCTTTAAACATAGACTGTATTAAAATGTTTTTTCGTCGCGTCTTTTTTCTTTCTTTTATTTCTAAACTCGAAAGTCTCTTATCTCAATCTGATTATTATTGCTTAAAAATTGTTTCCTTATGATCGTATTTATTTTGCATCAATTAAATTGTGATGAAAATTTGCTTATTAAGAGACACGAAGAGAATCAGTTTATTACTGTTCACTTTAAAGTCCAAGAAAGGTCGTAACTATTAATCTAAAATTCGCAAACGCTATCAGTAATCAAACTTTATCGGTAGGAATAGCGGAAGTAATCAAATAATAATAATAATACACAAATAATGTTGTAATAATAATTTTTGATTTGCAATTGTCGTCGAGAGTTGCTTTGAATTCGAGCTCAAGAGTGTAATTGAATTTTCATTAAAAATTTTGATGAGTTTCTTGTCTCCGCATTTTTGCATAGCTATATCGTGGCACAAAAAAGACATCATAAAGTGACAAAAAATTGTAATGTTTGAGACCTGTAACAGGTATTGTTTCGCGTCCTCTTTCTTTTTCCCTGTGTGTGTGTGTGTGTGTGTGTGTGTTTTACACATGATATTTTTTATTTGAGACTTCACTTTCTTATTAATTAAATCATCAGAATTGTCTTTGGATTAAGTTTCTTGTTGTTGAATAATAATTTATTTATTTAATGCGTATTGTGTTTATTAATGACAGCAATCATTTTATAAAACATTAATTACATTGCATTATATTTGCCTAATGAGCTCTACTTAACATTAAGGTTCTCAGTTTAATGGTTCTGGGATTGAGAATTATGAAAATGCGAGACTCGAGTTAAAAGTTTGAGATTCTATTAGTTTGAAATCTAAGGAGCAAAGGTCATCGAGGCTATTGTACACTTAATGTGTTTGACAATTTAACAAAATTATTGTTGATTAATAAATAATTTTTATTAATATTTACTTAAAATATACTTCAGTTAATACTAAATATTTAAAGATTTCGCTAATAAACACTAATATTGACTAAAAGTTGTCTAAATAAAAGTGTTAAATTTAATTAAAAGCCACAAACAATAATGTTAACTTGTATTATCTGAACATTACGAGCACAATCTCCGCATTACAACTCTTAAACTTCATTTAAGTCGAGCTCAACTCGTGTTATTTATCGAGCTTAGGGTTATTGAGCGGATAAATATCATTAGTAATGAATCATTACCCGCGAGTTATGTGATGTCGCTTTCAGAATGCGAGCCATCATTCGCTCATATTGTGCTCACTTGTTGCTCAAGTTTCGCATTTTTCACATTTGATGTTCTGTCACGTCTGCCATTTTTATTATAATTTGAACTAAACTATAAATACATCAATAAAAATATTTCTATGCCTCATCACATAGTCTAGAAATTTGAATGAATTTGATTATAATCAACCTCTAGCTTGTCATTAAATTGTTACACAACACCATGTTATACATGTATAATTTCATCATAAATCATCATTTGATAAACAAATTTAATATTGGCTGTTATTAATAATTTAAATGTATGTAAATTTTATGTATTTTTTTCCCAAATACTAGTTTAATTCATAATCGCAATAATGTTAATAAAGGAGAAAAAAATTCCTATTCTAATGACCTTCAAAAAAATTATCTAATTTTTTGACACAACTTATTATTTAGGATGGCTTCAGATCGGCTTCGTTCAGGCTCACACTCGCCAGTTCGGCCCCGTCCTCAATACCCGCTATCAGCTCACGTTTGAATAATTTACATTTTCATACCTCACTCTAGAATTAGTTTTGGATTAATTGGGGAGAAAAAAGTGTTCTCACAGATTGGGAATTAAAATTATTTTTAATTTCATGCAAAAGTTTCGACAAAAATACTTTTAAAACCAATTTAATTGCCACTTCTTGTGCACTAACTGTAAGAGTAAGTTAAGTTTAGTTTATTTGTCAATTTTTGAACATGAAATAAATCAGTATAATTAAAATAACGCTATAAAACCATATGAAACGTGTCGAAACGTTGATTTGCCACTATTTAAATCGTTAATGTTATGATGTCTTTACTTCTTGGCCTATAATATATGTATGTTTTTAGTGTTGTTTTAATTATTTTGATTAAGTCAGTATTTAAATTTAAATGAAACTCTGAAAACCAACCATTGTGTGCCAAAACTCGAAAGATATGGTTAAATACGGTATTTTTAAGAACTTAATAAATAAAATTTTAGACATTTACATCATAAGTAAAACAAGTAATTTTGAGCATACAGCACTCAAAGGCAATTTTATGAAATTAAATAAGTAATTTCAAACTTTAAAAATTCTTACATATGTTAATAAAGTTAAAACAGGTTTAATCTTTAATTTGAGATTATTTTTCAATATAATTGTATTTCAATAGCATAAAAGATATTAGATTTTAATAAAAAGCAATTAATGCGCAGAATGATTGTGTAACTTAATTAATTATAGTTAACAATAGTGATTATAAACATTTATTTTCAAAATAAAATTAATGCGTTTTAATTACTGAATAAATAAATATTATTAAATTTTGATTTATACAATAAATTGAGTGCTTTGAGAATTGAGATTCGAATAAATTGAGATTTTATCCCATTTAATCAAATGTTGGCTCCAAAAAAAATAACAGTCCCATTGGAAAACATTTTTATTTGCACATCTTTTTCAAATAAATATTATCATCGCCTAATGAACGACAATTAACTCACTGACTTTTGACATTGATTTTTTTTAATTTAAAAATTTAATGAAAAATTAATGCGATAAATAAAAGGAATGCAATATCTATCAAATATCAAATGGCAATTTTGCTGTTGTTCCTAGTTTTGCATTCATATCTCTTGGCTAAACGATTTTTTTTCTCGTTTCATTGTATCAAATTAGCAAATCAGGTGCGCTATAAACGGCTAAAAATGGCTTAATCGAGCGCAGAGCCTGTTTCGTCAAATAACTAATATATTAATAAATAATATTATGAGTTTAATAAAATTATTAGTTTTCAATATTTCAAAATTTCATTATTATTGTTATTATTATTATTATTATTATCATCCCGTATCATGTGTTTTATTTTAATTTTTTTTAAAGAAAATCAAATTCAATATAATTTATTTTCTGAATAAAAAAATGCAATAATTTGATTATTTAGGCAAATCAAACAAAATTATTATTAAGTATAGATAAACGTGTTCTGATTATGCGTTTATTTCTTCTTCTTCTTCTTTTTTTGCTGAGCTCTTTCTTTTCTGTTGCAAATATAAATATACATATATATGCCAATTATAAAATTTGGCAGAAAAATTCGCTCAATTAATTATAAATTATAGTTGTCTGTCTAAACTGATGTTTCTCGCCATGCGATGCCATGCCATCCGAGCGTCTTTACCACATCGATGACCCCTATCCTTGAACTACAACTCGAAAACAAGGCATAATTATTAATATTATTTTTTCTATGCTCAAAAATAAAGAACTGATTTGCGAAATACTTAATCATTTATTCTGAAGAGAGCAGAAAAAAAATATTAAAAGAGAGCTTTAAATTATAAATTGTTTTCTAAGTGTCAGTAAACGTTACACAGTAGAAGGCATTTTGCATTCGGGTTTTGGGGTACACTTTGATATTTATGCGCAGAGATTTTGTTTTGAAAAGGACTAAACATTTTTTTCTCGGAAATTTTAATATTCAACGAACAGCGTCTCTCTCAGTAAGTCTTGAGAGGCTTTTATTTCTCTTCTGGACATCTTTTTTTTTATAAATATCGCTATTACTTAATAAACGACTGACTCTTTGACTTTTGGCATTGATTTTTCTTCTCCCGAAATTCGAAATTTATGAAAAATTAATGCGATAAATATTAACGAACGCAATATATCTTTCAAATATCAGACCATTTTATTTCTAGTTCGGCATTATATCTCTTGTGGCGAAACGATTTTTTTCTCTCGATTTAATGTAACAAATTAGCAAATAAAATGCGTATAAAAATCCTAAAACTCATCCTAAATGAGCACAAAGCCTGTTCGCTAAAAACTTCGCTAATAAAGTATTAATTCTGAATTAGGACTCGATTTTTTTCTCTGCCGTTTATTTTAGACGTAATGGTATTCAAACTTTAAATTATAAGCAAACTTTTAACTGATATAATATATTAATATACAGTAGTTTTTTTAAACTTATAGTTATTTCTGGATTTTTGGAAGAAATAAATTAAGAATTTGACATCAAAAATTTTTTTGTTGGATAAGCGAATAATTTTTTGATATAATGTCTAAATTTGGTGATTGTATTTTAAGTAATACTCGCTTTTCATGCTATTGTTTTGTTTGTCTTAACTTTCTAAATATAAACGATCATTGTTTTTGTTAGTTTAATGTTAATTAAGAAAAAAGGCATCTATAAAACCTACTTATTTAAACGTATAATTTCATAATTTATCAAATTATGTTTTCTTTATTGCATAAAAAATTTAAATAAACAATATTAGAAGAGCTGCTAATGTCAGAGAAGACTATACCAATGGCATCATCTCAATCATCATCATTGATGCGGACATGAGAGTTAGCCAGAAGCAGATTTTTGAGCGTTTTGATTATCTCAATACAGTTTAGATTCACTAATAAATGACAACATATTCACTTAATCTTTTGACTTTGTCTAAATATTTCATTTCACAATTAAGTGTTTTATTTTTTTTAAAAATGCAATGTCTTTATTCTGTTTCTCCCCCGAAAAAGATGATCCTTAACTGGCAATTTATCTTTTCAGATAAATTTAAGTAATCTGTTTGAAGGAATAACTTTTTCTCCTTTTATATAAATGAATTTGAAATCTAGAAAACGATTAGCTTCAATATTTGTCACCTAATGTAGCGCTCGTTTGAGTATGACTAATGTGGACCATGTGTGAGATTGATTTGAAAGCATTTTATTTAAATAAATGAAATTTAAAATTAAAAGCTCGAACCGGTTTAGATTTTTTTTTTACACTTTTATATCCCACTCTTGTAGCTGTTTTCAAATAACTTTAATGCCTGGATTTAAATTAAAAAGTTTTATTTCCGATAAAGGCTTGGTAGCAGAAAAGAAAAACATAATAAACAAAAATTTTTAAACAAATTTAAATTTAAAAATTGTTTGCGATTAAAATAATATATAAAATATAACAACTTATATATAGAATTATAATTACACCGTTACCTATTTTGAAAATAAGCTCCTAATCATAAATAATAATCAATTAATGGTTAAAGAAATTACTTTAAACTAAAAGTCCTTAAAATTGTTTTAAAACATAAAAATTACGACGCTATTTGATCAACAATTAAATAAACCCATTTGCTCTCCTTTATTGTGATTAATTTTAATCATTTAATTACAGATAAAAATTTAAGTTTCGAGAGTGTTTTTTTTGTTGGTATTTATTTCCAATTAAAGTGAGATTTTTTTGGAATTTTAATAAATAATAAACAATTTTTCAGTAATCAATTTTGCATTCGCGAGAATTCAATTTTCAAACACATAGTTTAACTGAAATTTATTCAAAGAAAAATTGGAACATTAGTTTTATGAAAATTGATTTATTTTATAATATTCGTATAATGTTTTTGTTCGCCTGAAAATAAAAATAAATTTATTGCTAAAGCTTATAAATCTAATTTTTTTAAAAAGTATAAATAACTTATAAATATTATTAATTTAGAAACTTTATTAAAATCTCGAGATGTTTAAGAGTTTTAACTTTGAAAAAAAATAGAAAAAGCGATAAAAAGAAAATTTAACGACTATAGCGTTAAATTATTGTATTTATTTAAAAAATCGTATTCTTAGATAATAATTATTTCAAGACTCGATTTTGCCATTTTTATAATACATAACCTGAAATATTTCCAAAATATTTAGTAACTCATACTTAGTTAATCGTTTGTTATATTATGTATAACTATTTTTAAATAAACAGTTTTTTGTGACTAGTAATTGTTGCTGTTATGCATGCAAAAGTAATCTGATTTTTTAAAATCATAGTCAAAGAGCAGCCAGATTTGCAAACAATAACACGGCTCACAATTTGTATTATTCTTCATATCAAAGTTTTGATTCATACAAATATAGAAACCGTTGGCCTACTTGTCATAACCCCTTGTCATTGCACTTCACAATTCGCAAATCATAGCCCTTTACTCTATTAGTAAAGTAGTTTTCGAGCTATATTTTTGCTGACAATTAGGGAAATATTGTTTGCGCAATCAATTATGAGTGGCCGTCACTCTAAACGGCTGTCTCGAAACGGTCCGCGTTTGACGTCTGACGTGCGGCGAAAAATGTTTGTCGCAAACGCCCGTTAAATGATCACCACTTTGTGACCGCCAGAGTGTGATTTCGTGTGACTGCTTGTGTGTGTGTGTCTATGTCTGCGTTTTCAGGACCTAAAAAATTGCATGAAAAACACGATTCCTCGTCAGAATGACATACTGTATAACTAAACGGCTTGTTATTACTGTTCAATCAAATGTGTATCACAATATAAAATTTAGTATCAGTTTTTTGTTGTTTGTGTGTGTGTGTGTGTGTGTGTGATGTTGGGCTAAAATTACAGTTAATAATAAGAAACCGTAACCCAAAACAAGTTCTTTTAATTCTCATCAATACAATCGAGAAAAAAGGAGCAAAAAAAATAAATAAATAGCCGATCGTTATAAATAGGTATTTAGTATTTATTCAAACTCGAATGAAAAGTATAGTTATTTATCATAAATATATACCGATCTGATTGTCAGCTGAGAACGTTTGCGATGACTTTCGTGTTTGGAATCATTTTCCTAATTATTTGTTTGGCGCTTGTAATCAAAAGATAATAGCGCTGGCAATCAGTGCCAAAATGATATACAAGAGTGAACTGATTCTCTTTCACTCGTCACTGGAGATGACGTTTTGGGAGAGAAATTGCTTAACACATGCACACCATTACATACAGAAAAACTTCTCTCTCTCACACACACACCCGTCCGGCTTTCCTCAATAGAAATTTCAGAGCGAACACTCCCAATAGGGAAAAACTTTTTTTCCATCTTTCTCTCTCACTATCTTTCGCTCTTTCGAGTCATAAAAGCCATCGAGAAGTCATTTATGGCAGTTATGCCCAATAATTTTTTTTTTACAGATATTTAAATTTAAAAAAAGCGTTTGTGATATTTATACGTACAATATATAACAATTTATATATAGAATTATAATTACACCGTTACCTATTTTGAAAATAAAATAATCTTCTAATCGTAAATAATAATCAGTTAATTTTTTAACTTTAAATTTCATAAATTAATTTTGAAAATATATTAAAATTATTTTAAACCAGCAAAAAAATGATTGCGAAACATAAAAGTTACGACGACCGCTATTTTGTTTGTTGTTTATATTTGTTTTGAAATACGAGTAAACATAAATTTTTCTAATTCGACTTAAAATTAAGCACAAGAATAACAAGTGTAATTAAATTGCCAGAGTTTGTTCAAATTTAATAGAAATAATTTAAAATTCTCTCGCATTTGTGGTACTATTATGCAAACGATTTTGGATCATAATATTTTGAGTTAATATCTTCTTTTTTTTCTGTTTGTGTGAATATAAATAAAATATATAAGAGTTAAACTGAGTTTGATTTATGCGAAATGACGTATAATTAAAGATTAACTGCTAAATCAAATTTTAATTGCTAGCATTTAATTTTCTGCAAAAATTACTCGACGATATCATTTTATAAATAAGTTTGTTTATTAATTAAATTAACTAAAATGATGAATCGCGATACTATAATCAATTCGCTCTAATATGACATTACAATGCTAAACAGGTCTGTGTTTCTTTAATTTTAGCGACACTGATAACCAAATTTGATTTGATTTTACGAGTTAATTGTCATAAATGGTATGAGGATTTTAATTTAATTGAACAGCTAATCTAATCAGATAACATTTGCATAGCATTTATAATTGATTATTTTATATCCTTAAAAAAGAGAGAGATAGAGAGGGAAAGAAATGCCTCAAAATATTCTTAACATTTATGTGATTATAAAGTCAAAATATACTCATTACGGCAACGAACTACTACTGTGTATTTGAAATTGAAGCCAAATTGAATTTGAAAAACTTTATTTATCAGTCAAAATTCGTAACAACCCAGTGCCACAAATACATTTAATAACTCTTAACTTAACTTATTTCTGGCTCGTAAAAACCGACACTTAGTGATAAATCAATCTTGACTAACATGAGCATTGTTTTCGTTTTTTAAAAAAATTGTTGCAATATATTATGTAACGCTTATCGTAATTAAAATTTTTTCTGTTTTTAAGGAAGTTTGATATACTCAGGCATAACTTATTTTTGGTTAAAAAAAATTAACATAACAATATAATAAAATATAGGTAGCAGGCCTTATATCGGCATTTCGAGTGAGTTTTTCGGAAACAAAGTTATTTTTTTCTGTCACAAATAGAAAGTTTTTGGCAATAAGTTATTCACTTTGATTTTCGAGTGGTGTCAAAACTCGCTGCTGGAAAGCGTTGCGAGAATTTCTTTCCCAACAATTAAACAAACTCATTAGCTCTGCTTTGTTGTGATTTATTTCTTTCTTTCTCTTTCTTTTTGTCTCCAGCGTTGGACACACAGATGAAATGAAGTAAAAAAAAACTTATGGAAGATATTCGGGATGAGGGGAACTCCCTTTTTCATTACTCAGCGAATATGGCATAAACAAGTTGCGGAAACGCAAATTAGTTATGCGATCGTGACTGGAAATCATTGCAAGTATTTTCCAAGACACAGAGCTCTAACTGTGTTCAAAATGTGAACAAACAGGTCAGCACTGATTTGGTTTCGATCACTTCGACATGCAGTGCAATACTGTTTATAAATTTGCCAGTTTTCTCTCTCCACATAAATCGCTCGCATAATGTCCACCAAAAAGTTGTAATTAATACGTTACGAACTCTGAACTACGACAATGACATTAAATAAAAAGCCACGACTGGTAAGTTCAATAGCCGCCAGACTCGATAGTTTCCCAAGCGTTGGCAAATGTGGGAAACTATGAATTTTTTTGTTACCTGAATCGCAGGTTGTTTTGGCGCAGATGCAGATGATCGTCGACGAGAGTTGAGTGGTTTGGCTGAGTTGTCGGTTCAGTTGTGTTCAGTGGTGCTCTGTTGGGCCATTCAGTTGGCAGATTCAGTTCCAGTTGTGCCTCACGCGAGTGCAGTTGTCTGTGCGCTCCGTCGCGAACTGTACCAGAGCTGTACTAGACTTGTTATATGCAGTGCCACCATAAAAGTGGAGTATCTCTTAGTGGTGGTGCGAGTGTGTATCTGTGCCTTGTTTTTTATGGATACGGATGCTGGATATGTACCGTCGTATTAACCAAATATTAAGGTCATTACAATTGCGATCAAATAAAAATTTTTGCCGAGCGTTTCGCTCGTAAATAAATGCGATACTTGGCCATACATTTTACTCCCTTTTTGAGTCAATTACCTCAACACACGCTTTGATTTTGTTGGAGCCTATAATTGATTACAAATTGGTTATTATTTTATGCCATCTCTCTATTAATGAAATGATTGAACGAAAATAAGAGCTAAAAAAATAAATGAGAGATAGAGAAGTGGAGCCGATGGACGACAGGGTCAAGATTTACGACACGGTAAGGGGTGGACAGTCGCTGCTCCACTACAACAGCCGAACCGCGAACGGACACCACACCACCAACAGCTCGAAACTGAAAAAGACGAACCACTGGAGCAACATATTCACGTGGAAGAAGAAGGCCAAACAAACTCAGGCCAGTATTCTCACCTACCAGTTCGCGGCCATCGACGGCAAGCCGAACGGCGGCCGACCAGCAATGGTGTCGCATAAGTACAGTTCGGTGTCGACGGCGACCGGAATGGGCTACAGCTGTGTGCCGGTGTCGACGCGTGTGGAGCCTCTGCGCTACGCTATGCCGCCGACGAGCAGACATCCGCTGCTATCGTCAGCAGTTCATGCGTCGATGCGGACGATGTCAACGTCTGCGTCAAAGCAGAGGCATCAGCGCAACAGTCTATTCTACTCTCCGTGGGAGTCCGTTCACGAACAGTCCGTTCAGTCAGTCAGCAGGCATTGCGGTCACCGCACGTGTCCCAGCAATAGCTGCGCTCAGGCTTACGGCTCGATCGCCAGCAAAGCGAGTGTGAAGAAGAGCGCGATTCCGATCCCGAAGGACAGCAATAATGCGTTGCGCGCCACTCGACGCCTCTCGCGAATGCAGTTGTACTCTCTCGACGAGGAGACCGCCGTTCGGGCGCCCGAACTGAAGAGCAAGTCGACTGATTCGATATTCATGCCAAATAAAGAGTTGCCACTGAAA
>JAQIYA010001919.1:0-11189 GCA_034699355.1 Microtritia minima
AATAGCAGGCAATGGCAGGCAATTGCCAGTGAATCGGCAGTGAATTGGCAGGGGATGCGATCATATGCCTAAACGATGCCTCATCCCTGCGCGCATCAGCGATGCCCATCTAAGCCCATCTCAGTGCCAATAAGAATCGCATTTGATGATCGTTAACCTAATTTTGCGTTCTCTGTACTGGAAAATTGTAAACAGCTGTCCATTCTCTCTCACTCTCACTCACTCAGCACTCTCTTATTCTCGCACTCTCTCAATGAGCATAGAAATGATATAATGTAATGGCAAACCGCTAACTAAAGGGCTATCAAGTTGTGCGCATTTTTCAATTGAGAATTGGGTCTACACTTAAATGTTTGTACGCAATTGCGCGAACTTATAATTTCTTATAAGCGCTCAATCAATAAGTGCTAAAAATCAACTTTCAATGCCTGCAATCGTGGCAATTAATTGCGAGCAAATAATCAACGAACTCATGCTTTGATATTTGTTTTAATGTTTGATTTGCAGGCATTCGCTCCGAATTGGGCAATAGCTTTGCGGTTATCAATATTTTGCTAATATTAACATAATCATTATTAAATTTATATTTATCTATAATTATATTTGACTTACAAGTGGTACGGCTCTCGTCAATGTTAAACACTCTGCTTAAACTTGTTGCAAATATCTTATCCGTTTAATTCTCAATTTAGACAAGTTTTTAAGCGTCTAAAAATTTCATGTTTAACACGAAAATTTGACAAATCTTTTACTTTCGAAATTTAATAGATTTTATAAATTAAAGAAATTAATTTAAATTCAATGACAGAAAAAATTGAAAACTTTGATTTTTATGAGCTTTAAATGATGATTGTATGCTTATTTCCTCTTATGTAAAACATATAAGCTTTAAATCAGTAAATTAAATATATAAGTATATATGCAATTAATGCTAGACATTGCTGTAGAATAAAAGAGAATGATTTGTGGAAAAAAGTGAAACTTATTTCAATGAAATTAAATTTAATGTTGAAATTAATAATGAGAGTTAGCCATCATCTCGATTTCAATACACCACAGATCTCATGCACATCTCATTGAAATTCATTTCGCACCGTTCAAAGCGTGTTGCCATCATTTCTATATCCCATTCAAACCCATATAAGCTTTAAAAAATGTAATCATTATTTATAATCTATAGTAATAAAAAATAAAGCACATAAAAACTTTAATTAATTTGTGAATAAACAATTTATCACTACTATTTAATTGCTAACAAAATATTTATTTTAAAATTAAGATGGAAATCAATTTTTTTGAAATGATAGTAATAATGCTTAATAGGATTGAGAGTTTGTGCCAAAACTTTTTAATTATTGAAATCTGAAGATTTAGCCTATAAGACAGTCTCACTAACGAACAGCATTACGAATATTACTTCTAACGTCACACACTTCGCCAAAGTGGACAGATTTGACTTTCGCATGAGAATAAAAATAGCGCTAAATAGAAAATAGCGGAGAAAATACGCTTTTGATGTTTACCGGAAAATACTCATTGAATATGGATGCTGTGTATGATGCTGTGTGTTTAGGTAGTAATGGATTTGCGATAAGAAATCCAGTGTTTAGGCGGGCGAATGGCTCATACTTTGCTGCGAATACAACACATTCTCTGTTCAGCAAATCTTATTGCCTTAGCCTTCAATGGCCTTTTACTGTTTGAGGAGCACATACTGCATAAGTGATTTTTTTATTGCCGCATCACAAGCTGTAACTCTTCAAAGGATGTCAGATATGGCAGCGGAAACAGTATCCAAAGCAATCTCGTATACGGCAATCGGAAGAGTCCTTTTCATGCCATGCTCGACACCACTGTACGTATAGGTGACATAAGGCAGATAAACCTTTTCGCTTGAAACGCACAAAGTCTTTCTTACATCACATTATACTCGCCTTATCAGCAAATAAAGCATTTAATAAATATAAATATTTTTTTTATCTAAATTCAAAGTCAAATCACAAATAAATGTTTGTCTTATTGAATCGATAATATAAATATCAAAATGGAAATAAACTTATATTTAATCGGAAAATAAACACACAAAACATTCGGTATGCGATTATGCGGTATATATTTTACTTGTACTTAATGTTATTTATTTATTTATTTATTTGTTAAAAAATAAATTACTTAACATTTGGTTACTAACAGTTTCGCCTATGGATGACAATATGAATTGTCACATCTCTCATAACATCTTCACTCTTTAAAAATAGAATTCACTTTGATGTTGGTCTAGAAAATTAAACATTGTTTAAATGCGAAGAACAATAAAATTCATATTTCATTTATATAGCAAAATGATTGTACGAAATACGAGTGCATTACAATGCGATGACTATTGTGTTGACAATAACATAATTTCAAGTCTAAAAGCTCTTTGATTTTCTACATTATAAGAGTATCGCCAGAATTGAATTTAAGCGTAACAATAATGCGACACATACGACACATACGACACATACGGCGTGTACTGCGTGTGACTGTATGTGTATTGTCTTTGTAAGATAAAAAATTTATTAGCATTTTGACTATTTTGGCTGATATGGCGCACACATTCTGGTGATTGTTTGAGAGCTGTCTAAAATCAACACAATGTTTGGCGGATGGGAATTATTATGAGCGCAATCGTTGAGCTGCTCTTTTGTCTCATAATATATAATGTTGACACAACTACTTTTAGGAGCTTATGTTTGTTTAACTAATAAACTAATGAATTTATCAAAGGTTTTAATAACTTTATTGCTTTAGTGTTGGGTTAAAACATATACTGCATTGTAGAGCAAAATTTATTTTATCAATTACTAGCTGTGTATTGCTGTGTATTGATGTGCTTAACCAACTCGTAAGTTCAAACCAAACGCTAGCTTTTAAACCTCAAACCATTGACTTAAAGAGAGATTGAAACCAAGCGTTGAACTTCAAGTACTCTAAAAGCAAAGATACTGCAAAAATATTTGTAAGCAGCTATTAGTAGCTCTATATTGCTTTACGGCGCACTAAAGTCATAGGCTCTAACTCGCAAATAATTCATTTCAAATGTACAGTATAAACAGCATAAGTGGCAATACATAGCAATATATAGCAATTGTACCTTTTTTTTATTTCGTGCTCACTCAGGTTATCACCAGATATAAAAAAATAGATGTCAATTTGAAAACACGCGAGAATGATATTAAGGGCTGTTTGAGAAAGCAAAGCCGAACTCACCTGTTAAACATTAAACACATTAAACATTAATATTTACAGAAGTAATCACTCAAAATTTGGTAATAAAATATATGTGCAACGGGTGAGCGCTTTTTAATAAGCTCTCTCTCCTTTTTTGATTTTTTCAATTCTTTGCTCAGTTAAGCCTGATTTAGTTTGCAGTGTGTGCTAATCAATGGGCGCTGACTCGCAATTCACGCGCAAATATAAATATAATAATTACTATGTTTGCTACCCTTTGACTTTGTGGCGCACTATTTAGCGTCGAGTAAGTGCTGCATAAATAAATAGATAGCTCGCATTAAAGCGTTTAAATAAATTTATGCCTATCTTTATTGTTGATTATTTGCATATGAAAAATATTTTATTTTAAATTTTGCTTTTGTTAATAAAATTATAATTATTAATGTTTCATTTTTAATGCTGTAAATATGGTATAATAACATAACAATATATGGCTTACATATTCTACTTATATTTCAATATTTAATTTTATTTCAAAATTTTATAAATGATTTTACAATTTTTTTTGTTGAAATATTTAATGTATGCGTAAATTTTAAGCACAATATCTATAGGTATAAATTATAACCGCAATTTACGTCTTTATATTATCTCAAAGCACATAAAATTGAAAACAAGACCAATTAAACATTACTTAAAATGATAAATTAATGCAAATACAGTAAAATAAAAATTCGAGATTTGTTTTTTAAAGCAAAAATTTGCTTTTCTATCAATCTTTGCTTATATCCTTATGTATTGAATTACACTTCCTATTTCTTAACTAAATTTTATATAAGTTTTATATAAAGATAATTTCATATTTAATATAAACTATTAAATATTAAATCAATAAACTTATTTATACATAATGTTAATTAAATTTAGTAACAAAATATAAGTAATAAGAAATGAAACATTTTCAGTTCATTCACAAATGCTAAGGTTATTTCCTAATTGTTCAGCTATACTGGTTTCAAAATATCTTTAAATAACTATTAAATATTTAATTATTATTAATGTTCAATTGTTCAATTGAAGTCATTAATGACGGTTCAGATATATAATAAATTTAATTATTTTTACATTTATAATTATTCAATAAAGTGCGTATAATTAGATTATACATCACGATCAACATTAAGTACAATTGCGAAAATGTTATAATTGTGAAATTCTCGAGTAAACTCTTGCAAATATATATTTAAAAAATGATTATAATTATATACTTAAATTCATAATCAATAATTTAATTTCCAAAAATAATAAAAACAATATAATTGACGTAAAATTTTAATTTATTGATTTTTAAATTAAATTTGGTTAATAAACTAATACAGAGTTACAATAATAATAATTTATACGTTTGTAGTGTACTTAATACAAAACATTATTTTAGTTGATTTAATAAAATTTTTAACTATACGTAAACATCAGTATTTTAATATTGAATTTTATAAATTAAATGCTAATCATGTTTATATAGATTTAAATTATTTGAAACAAACCAAAAATGCCTTTTGTTGAATTATAAAATTTAAATAGATTTTTGAATGAGTTATTAATAATAAATCATTTGTGGGTTTAAATAAGATAAACAAAAATTCGCTTAGTTATGATTTTATCTTCAGAAGTAAAATTTAAATTTAAAGCTAGATTATCTTATATTTTAAGCATAGTGTAACAGAAAACTTAGATTATGTTGAGAATCTACTTAAAATAATTTAACGTTTAAAAAAATATTTATGATTCGTCTTATTTAACAGAAATATGCAAATTTTTTTGATGTAATCAAATTTAAAAAATAATTAAACATTTTCTTATAAATCTTTTATTTATATTTTATTTTCTATAATAAGTTAAAACATAAACTAAATAAGATTGTATATAAGAACTCGTAAATATATAAATATATACTGATAAATAAATAATTTGGCGCGAAAATTATTTAATATTGTGCAAAATATATTACATAATTTATAATTAGTTTTTGACAATTTAGTGTAATTGTTCTTCACTGTCTGGTTATGCAATGATAAGTATAAAGAAATTAAAAGAAAGTTAAAACAAGTTATTTATGCTTTTAAAATACCATACTATACATGTATAGCATATTTAAAATTAAATATCAAATGTTAAATATAGTTAGCAATTTAATTTCGCATTTGTTTTGCTGTTTCTTTCATAATAACTGCAATTCAATTATGTAACTTTGGATATTTAAAACAATTTAATTATACTCTGTAATTAAATTCTTTTATTTTATTTATTTTTATTTTTATAACTTGTTTTTAATTAAATTTTTATAATTTTATATTAACAATTTATATTTAATAATTGCAAAGTTGCTGTGTTTGGCGAGTGATAGGTTGGGTAAATGCGAGTTTACACTGAAACGCATTTCAGCATTTGCTGATCAATAATATATTTTTATCGATAAAAGCAAACATCAATTCTCTTTCTAATGGAAACGAAAAAATTCGAAATTTAAACTTTTATTCGCGAATCCAATATGCAGTAAATATTTCGTTAGAAAAAAATGTTTAATCATATATTTTATTCGATTTTCGCGAAATAATTTCCTTTATAGTCGAAAATATTTTTTTGTATACATACAATTTGATGGCGAAATTAATGTGTGCAGAATCTAAACTGCGACGACATGTAATAATATTTGTGAGTTTTTTATGGTCATCGCTTGTCAACAGAGTCATCCAAAGGCACTTATATCTTATAAAGCTATAACGCTAGTTGTGAAATGATAAATGGCTAAAAACATTATCTATCAAAAGCACAGATGAAAATATCGAAAACGCAGAGTTAGTGAACTGCGTTTCATTTGGCGCTGAAAAATGATTGTAAGCTCGCTCTCGACTGGCATTAGAGAATTGACTCTACGCTGTATTACATCATTAGCCTTATTCCTGACATTTGACTTGAGCCAACCAGTAGAGCCGAGTCGAGCCGAGTCAGCAGAGTAGCAGTCAGTTATTAAACTTACAACTTACCAGTTTTCGATTTTCATTACTCTTTACTTTGCCAGCAATGTTGGCATTACTCGGTTTGTTTGTTTCAAACAGACATCAATCTCGCAATTACTGTTTATGTTAGCTTCTGATGGATGACAAGCGACGGCTCTCACGTTGAGATTACAACTTGTCTAATCATTCTGACACAAGACGCTCGAGAAAAATAAAATACACAAAAGCTAAACAAGTGTTAATTAATATTTATCGAAACGCATAAATTACATGTAGTTATAAATGAAGTGAAGTCTGAGCTGGAAAGCGATCGACAGAAATGCATTTAGCATTTCGTTAACAAGAATATAATAATGTATAATAATAATGTTAATGTTGATTTGTATTCAGAGTGTCGACTCTGCTAATGAAAAAACAGAATGTTAGTTCGTTTATTGTATTAATGAGCGATCTCTGTATGTATGTATGTATATATGTATGCGCCGATGGAGTCATGTTTCCTCTCCATAGTGGTAATGACCAAAAAGCATTTAATTTTGTTGGCCGACCAACCATTTGTCAAATAAAAATAAGATAGTATGGCATAAAATTGACTGCAAAATTGTAACTCAAAGGTAGCAGCTTTTTTCAAATATTTCCATAACTTACTCAAGTAAGGCTTTATGATTATGCGAATTATGCGAGTTTGTAGTGCAAGTGTTCAACTCTTAAATTATAGTTCTCTTCTCTCCAAAACATTATAAAAGGATTTCCTGTCACAAAGCGATTATGCATCAAAAGCGTAAGTGACAAAAGTGTGCAACACATGAGACACGAGACACGAGCCAATATCAAAATATGAGAAACGCATCCCACCGTACATGCATTGTAAACGCATTGTACATGCATTGACTCGAATTGCCAAACTGTAACAATACTTTTTTTCTTATGATGTAAAAAAAACTTCGCATTGAAAAAGAGAATGCAAGTAATAATTTGTCGTTGCATATGTTTTACATGAAAAATAAACTCATCCATGAAGGACAATAAATGTGACTTTTCTGCTAACGAAAAAAAACGAGGAGATAAGTTTTTATGACACAGGTTTATCAATCTCACGCAACATTGGTAGCGAAAGTTGTGCAAACTTGTGCGGAGTTGTGCCCATGTGTTCAAATGGAGGAATGAATGAGGAATGCGTGGAACAAGACTGACACTAGTGTTAGTTCGAGTTGCAGGTAAACTAAATATGAACATGTTATACAAGGGAAATGATAGTGAACCGAGAGCGCAATTATAGCATCCGGTCATATATAGCTGCAAGTTTGAGATTGAGCTGCACTCGGACTACTTTGCAGCGAAATTATTGAGCATGAATTGGTTTAATATTATCGTGTTTGTCACGCTTTAAACACTTTTCATTAAGTAAGGCTAACAAAACTAACTCTGAATAAAAAGTCAAACTAGAAAAAGTCAAAGCAGGTGTACATATCGTGTTTGAAGAGATTGGAAAGTTTGTCGCACACGCAATCCACATCAAAATTCACATCGTTATACACCAAAATGTCAAAAGCGGAGAGTGTCGAGCAAAACAATAAGCAATTTGGCACTATGTCTGTCTATGTGTGCCTATGTGTGCGCCTCTCAATTGAGTGTGCATTTTAATTGTGCGCCAGAGTGGGCGCATCCGAGATGTGTTTAACATGACAATGAATAGGAACTGAGATGTCGTTACACTTGACCACATTAGACTTCCGTCGCGTACGACATCACACCTTTCTTGTCAGGAGAAGGAAAACCGTGACACACATTATCATCGAAATGAAAGCCGAAATGGTTTGAATATGGTTTCGCCATATTCAGTGTGTGTGCGCTTATCAAGAGTTGTTCAACACCTAAATATATACATATATATACAACTATTTCACTGTTTAACAGTGAGAGAAAAACTTCTCACACAAAAGACTGAACTGTCAAAAAAAGTGAATTAAATGAATGCAAATGGTGAGCACAATGGCTCACGCACTGTCCTAACCTATCACAGGATGCACACTATATTGGAGGGAAGCAATAAAATATAGTCGACTAAAACTTGTTCATAAATTTAATGTTTATGTATACCTTGTTTAAGTTAGATTAACTGCATTGCAAATAAGCGTGAATAATCATAAAGGCTTTTTCAAAAATAAAATATCCATAAAATTAATGCATGAATTTTAGGCATAATGGCGACAATGAAAAATATGAATTTATTACTTGAATTGTTTAAACAATTTATATGGAAAAAAATTATATTGTAAAAGCAGTGTTTGGTAAACTCATGCAAACACAAATTTTATATTTAAAAACAACAATCACGCACATTACTCATTAAAATACGCTTATAATAAAGCGTTAATACGCATATAAAATCATTATGACTCGTCCTAAAAGTTAGTTGAGTTGAGCTTAACTATTGCTTCCGCGAAATATATTAGTTTGCCATTTGGTTCCTCCCAATTACTCGGACACCAGTTGCTGAGCACTAGACAGCAGCAAATTAAAAATTTAGTTTTACACATCAATTGGTAGCTAACATTATTAATCAAGTGTCGCATATGGCAAACAACGCAGGCTATGCAGGCTATGGCAGGCTATGGCAGGCCATTGGATCGCATACTATGGCAGTCTATGGCGACTTATGCAACATTATGTTAAATTAGTATTTGCATGCTCTCCTAAGCTTAATATCCTTCTGGCACGAAATTTTTATTGCAAGCCTCGCACTCTTTCTTGTTTTTAAAATAAACATCTTTAACGCTCTGATGGTTGAGTTAGTGCTGGTGTATATGCGCCCAACACGTCAAACACTTCGCCACAGTTTCGATAGTGAACCTGTGCTCTCTTAAAAGCAGGGCGGCCTCAGTTGCCTCCCCTTTCGAAGTGCACACTTCATAAATCTAATTTGCATAAAAGTCTCGCAAACATGCCTTCTCAGCTTAAAATAAATAGATTGAGTTTTGTGCTATGGTTAGCGTACGTTAGCGTACGTCTTGGTTTTGCGCGTCGTTGCGCGTCGCAAATGTTGCGATCGGTGTTGGCCTGCGTTGGGAAATATGACAAATGGATGGCTTGCATACATGCAGACGTTGATTGATGTCTACTTCAATGATATCAAACATGCACACCGAGAGAGACACAATTACATTTGCGACATCATTAAATGGAGGGTCGATTGAGGAGTACGACTAAGACTGCGACACGCAACTAATTGGATTGTGTAGACATTCAGACATTCGTTTGCATATAACAATAATGAGAGTCAGAATAATCATAAAATTGCTAAATTCACTGTTCGATGAGGCTTTGCTATAGCAAAACATCATTATTTACAAAACCATACACACAGACACACACATGCGATTAATGCTAAATCGCGTGATCAAAGCGAATCAATAGATTTTATTTCAAATAAAATTTTCAACATTTCTAATGGCATAATCTATTTCATAGCTCGAAAATACTGTTTTCGTGTTTTTATTACTATTGAATTTTTATTTCGACTTTGGATGATTTAAGGATAGCAAACTTATTGTAGTAAATGTTGAGTTTTCTTTGTACGACACAATTATTATGATTTGTAAAATTGTCAACATTTCAAAAGAGAAACGCATGAAAGAGCGAGTTCTGAACGGCGTTTGTCTTTGAATTAAAGCGTTTATAAAATCGATAAATCAAATTATGCATAAATTTGTGCCAATTTGTGCACACATGATATTTTTACGCATTGCACTGTAAGGATGAATGAAAGTCATGCCATTTGTTATCGCATTCAATCTGTATTATTTATTATTAATCTAATGCCTTTCAATTGGCTGTTACTATCAGTTACTTCTTTTTCTTAGAGTATTTGGCAAAATCTATAAGAATATATGATTCCCATTTAAAAAGACATCCAACACAACATTGTTAACAATGTTCTTCACTACAATCTCTTGCTCTTAGTATGTCTTGGATGCTTGAGAATAGCTTGAAGTGGCATTATTCAAGTCTGGATCTCATTTTCTGACTCGAGACCCCTTGGGATTCACACAAAACGAGCCGTACGTACGATACGATACGTACGGTACGTACGAGTCTGAATCGCTAAGCCCTGCCAAAGCAATGTGAACATACCAGTTGATGAAAGTGAATGAGAGCGAGATGAGAGTGAGATGAGAGTGGGAGAGATTGAGAGAGATTGAGAGCGAGTGAGAAAGAGAGAGAGAGAGAGAGAGAGAGAGAGAGAGCAGCGAAAGCACATAATATACAAAAAAGTTGAATTTCGTTTCCAGAGAGATAGAGGAGCAAAACACAACCTGCTATGGATTGAGTCTGTAATCCCAGGAAAACACTGCAAATCTCACTTTGCTCTTCTCGCTAACAGAAATATATAACTTATATCAACTTGTATAGCATTGTAGCAAACATTGCAAACATAACAAGTATATGAAGCATCCAACTATGGTCTGGTATCTCTCATTTCTGCAGTATTGGCAAACCTTTGCTTCGATGATGGGCTAACATATTGCTTCGATAACTTGTTATTATCATACTCTCGACGATAACTACAAAAATTCAAAATTACTTATTAAAACTTATTTTGTATCAAATTAACTTATGTACACATGCAGCGAGTGTGTGCTTAATGTATCCCAAACAAGTAAGAAATTGATAATTTAATCAATTACTAGCGTGTAAGTAAATGATGGCTCACTACAGCGCACAGCATAGCGCTGCACATTAGTGTTTGTCTCTGCCAATTGATAAATAGAAAATAATTTTAAATCACAGTTAATACACGAGATTGAATGTCGCCTCAAAAGTGATTAACTGCCAGTATTAATATTTCATCAATCAATAAATTTTCTCACTAATTATTAGCATGTAATTGTAATGGAATTTCGCTAAAGAAAAGTGTGCGCACATCGCGTTTCGTATAATTCACAATTGATG
>JAQIYA010001920.1:0-11189 GCA_034699355.1 Microtritia minima
TCTTTTATAAAAGCAAATTTGAAAGAATAAATAAATATAAAATATAGTTGAAAATTGAAATTAATAAATACATATTTATTTAGTCTATAGTTATAATGTCTAACAACTGATTAACATGTAAAACTCAAATAAAGTCATAATAACATCAAACTTGTAATACCTTTTTATGAGAAAATTTATATGATTTTTATAAACTGACTAAACATGCATTCGGAACACTACACTACAGTACAGTACAGTATAAAGCCGTAAAAATGCGGTACTTTGCAAAATCAAATGTTATGAATATTGTAATTGAATTTATTGCACATACAAGTGACACAACTTTCCAAAATCTATGAGAGAGAGGGTGAGAGGAGAGTGAGGGGGCATATGGAGAGCTAGCGGTGAAGCGAACCATTTTATAAGTAAAATAATAATGTAAAATAAAATTTATTATGATTTCAATTTCAATGAAATGTTGATGCATGTGATGTGTGCTAATGTGTTAGTGAGCAATAAAAATGAGTAAAGACTGCATATGAGGGAGACTGCTATTGCTTGCTATCGCATACCGTTAATGACATTTACGTGCTTTTCCACTAAACCCCATACTATCCCGAGTCGGTCAGAAAAGTTTCGTACCGATTATTAATGGGGTATCCATAGAGTGGGCATTGGGTGGGCATTGTGTGGAGAGCGGCCTGCGTTGGGGGCAGTGGTGGCGACACAGCATTTGCGACGCTGTCAGCCATCGCTCGCATCACAACCTCACTCTCGCACTCACCCCCACATCGCAATGGACTGCGCCCGCAATCGACTCTTCCACTCCTCTCTCCCTTTATAAGCATTACTCGTAACTCTCATCAGTTTGTTTGTCACACTTTAAAGAATATGTGCTTCACTTATCCCTATATTATTAGGTAATAAAAAGTTTTCGTATAGACTTCACGCTTAATGAGTGGCGAAGAGTTAATATTTTGATTTGGTTTCGAAAGTATAGAAAGTAAGAATAGATCGCATCAATCACTGCAATGCCCAACACTAAGCACTTGAATAACTCGCGACACGAAGTGCTGCCCGAAGAGGTGGCCAACAATAACAACATATACAACAACCATATCGAGCAGTACTTGGAAGAGCACGACCCGTCGGTGACGGTGTGTTGCGTGCCGTCGGTGTGCGCGGTGGACGAGCCGATCCACATGACGAACCTGTCGGACGCGGTCAAAGTGATCTGCAACAACGACCACTGCCAGGAGGGCAGGTATATGCACAAGAGGTGCTTCGACGAGTGGCAGAAGTCGGTGCTCACGTACCTCCGCTCCACCGGTCGCGCGCGCTCGTGGTCAGAGAAACAACGACTCCAGAACTTGTGGTCCAAGAAAGGCTACGACTTGGCCTACAAAGTATGTCACTCTCATTCTTGTCTTTTCGATCATTTCTGTCATTTCTACCAAACATTAAAAAATAATGTTTTACATTCGCATTACTTTTTATTTGTCATTTTATAATAACAACTAATTTGTTTTAATTTTTTGCAACATTTTTTCGATTCTACGAAAAGATTTCTCGATAGAAAATATTATAAATTATTTATAATTAATTATTGCGATAATATTTTTTATATTTTATTTTTATATATTAGCAAATTTATCAAATTATTCTTTTTTGAAAAGTAAATTTAGTTTTTATGCTTAATATCGGTACATATTTATTATTAGAGTATCGCTTGAGAAAGTAATATAAATTGTTATTAATTATAACTTTCACTTTCTTGAAGTCATTATTGTGATTGTTATTTATTATAATTACGATACCTATTATGACAGGCATGTGGCTGTAAGTGCAGTAAAGGACACTTAAGAAAAGACTTGGATTGGATTCCACCTGCAGTTACCGCGAGTAATGACGACAAGAAGAAGAAGAATCGCAAGAAAAAAATTAACGACAAACCGACGGTTAATATTAGTGGTACTAATGGTATCAATTCGGGGGGTAAGCGGTTATTATGTTATTATTATGTTTCTATTAAACACAACTGATGCTCCCTTTTATTATATTTATTCAAGTTTGTGAAATTATATTTAATGTCACGCCAACTATATCTTAGCGCTCGTTATTTCTTACAACTTAAAGATTCGCAAATGTATTTGTTTGGGAGTTATGCTAATTATGTTTTAAGATTTAGCAGATTGAGAATGCAATTTCTTTTGTTAAATGAAAACATATGCTCATCACTGATCTCGAGCACTACTAATAACTTAAAACTATTTGATTCTTTGCAGTCGATAACGATTATAATTTATTGTGCAAAACTAGTTAACTTAAAGTTTTAGAAAGAAAGCACTCCTTTTATAGCTATCGCTTAATTAAAGGCTCGAATCTATTCGTTTTTAAAATAGGTATCCAAAGTTCAGTCAACCTTCTAGTTTTATAATTTCAATATATATAACTTAAATATGAGTTTATTTCTAATTGAAATACTAATAGTAAGCGCCCAATTGATTGACAGAAATAACTTGTGTAAATAATTAATTATTAGAAAAAATGACTACAAGGGAGAGATAAATGTTTGAATATCTGGTGTATTGGCATGCCTTTAGTGATTGTTAGTAAATATGTTAATTTGATGATTCATTACATTCATTACACATTGAAAACACACAGGCTGTCAGTCAAAGCTGAATGGCAGCGCAACTGTGGTCAGCATCGGCAACAATCATAGCCACAGTCAGACGAACGGCAATGCGGTCGTAGCGATGGTGAACGCGCGCGAACACAACGTCCGGATGCGAAGCTTTTCCATGTCTTCGACCGGCTCTGGAGGCTCGTCGGACGGCACGTCGCCGCCCATCTCGACCGCCGGCGACGGCTCGCCGAACATGAAGAAGTACTTCTTCGGCGATAACAGCAAACGAGAGCGTCATTCTTCGGGCTCGATATTCACGCGAAGAGTCGATTATTCCTCATTCAATACGCTTCCGCGACATAAAATCAACTCTTATCACATTAAGATGGAAGACGATGGCAATCATGGCAACGACGAGACGCGTTGTTTCATACTCTCCACTCTTAGCGCTAACAAAATGAATCGGTAAGCAGTGATACACCTATGCTTCGCTATCTATGTTTTGCCGCTAACTTTGTTTCATTTCTTCTGCTGTTTATCTAATTATCTGTTGCTTATTTTGATTCATTATGCTTTATTTTGTTGGCAGTATTTCAATGTTTAATAATTTGCTTAAATAAAAACATTGAGCGCTTATTTGTTGCCATATTATGTACTTTGCAAAGCGTGCTATTTTTTAAATACTGATCGTATAAAAAGCAAAATATGATTATTTTTAAATACTATTTCTCTCGACTATTATCAGCATATACTCAATGCCATCGCTTGTTATTCGGTGCGGCTTTTTTTAGATAGAAATATATTATTTTGAATACACTGCGAGTTATTTTCCATACCATAATCTCGTATAATTTATGTTTAGCTCGTTGTTTGTATCTCTTGCTGAACTCACTAATCGCTATTTAATTAAAAAATTGTAAAATCTAGAAAAGCGACACCAGAATAATAAGGTGTCTAATTTGTTGACATATCTGCATAAATATATGCTTCAATGTCAGGCGTATTGAATAACACAAATAACAGAATAGCAGAAATAACGCTATGCTCGTCACCATAGTTTGATCTACTAATTAGCATAACTATCAAATGCCTATGTATGCCTCTGTAAGCCTACCACAGCCTCACTGACCCACCTGTGTGTTAGCCTCTCATTTGGCCATTCATTTGGCATTCACATTATTATCATATATTATTTTATTTACAGTATTTTACGAATTATCGATTCGTTATTACATATTGCCGTATATATAGAGTATTGAGTAATAGAGTCTATGAAAACAATATTATTTCAAGGTTATTACAGATTTCAAGGTTAAGCTCTGTCAATGCTGTGCTCGCTGTGCGCTATAGTTCTAGCGTTTGGCGTTACATGTTTGGCGCATTGAGATGCGAGCCATACAGAGGTAGTGTGTTGTTGTGTGACGCGTGCGCACCCATTACTAGCTATACTAAGCCATACGAAGCCAAACGAAGCCTTTCGATGAGCACTAATATCTAGGCTTGAGAGCAGTTATGCCTAACGCTAACACTCTTTTCACTTTACACTACACTTTACAGACTCGTAATTATTCCAATATTATTCAATAAATAGATGCAACATATTCAACACATACAACACAGTTCGCAAACAAATGCTATAATAACTAATGTTTGTTTTGCGCTAACTTTTCTAACATTACTGCAAATTCATTTTTTTATTCACACATATTTATATTTATCGAAAAAAAAATACAATTTAGTTATTAAATACTAACAAAAATATAATTATGAATGCATGCAAATCATAAGCGGCTTATATTGATATTTGTAAGAAAAAAGATAGTCATGACATGCGAGACAATTGTTTGATAGCGACCATAGAGAGCAGAAATATCGCTGCGAAGGTAACTAACTATATATAACTATATAACTAACTATATTTGGATTTCTATATGCATGCTTGAGATGTGTTGTTGTGCTGCAAACGAAAACGAGTGGAGATATGTGTAGATATGTGTAGCGAGAGATAGGTATAGTCGACACGAATCGACACGAATGTCGAGCAATTGCAAAACTATTAGTAAAAAGCAGTCTCACATGTTTCACATGGGCTCACATATACAAAGTAACTCATAATGTGTACCTTTATTTGCTCACAACAATAATTACACTTTAAACTCTCTTTCCTGAATCGTGACACTCGATTCCTTTCAAGCAATTTTAAACCCGAAACTCCCACTATAATAGCGAGACTCGAAACAGCGTTGTTTTTCACTATTTTTTTAAAAGCAAAAACAAAAGTAAACATCGCTTATGCTAAAGAAGAAATAGTCTGTCAACAATTTTGCTCTTATATCCAACACTATCACACATCGACTCATAAATTTAGCTCAATTTTGCGAATTTTTTTTTTGAATTTTTCTTATTGGATTGAATTGTGAAGAGCAGAGCGCACACCAATTATGTCTGAGAATTTTGTTTTTATTTACTAAACTTGTTTAAACTAGTTTTAGCACTTTTGTTTTTTGTTGTCCATAATAAAATAAAGTTATTGTAATTTTTTTTTGCATTTTGCTTTTGGTGTTTATTTTTGCTGTGCTCTCACTAACATAATTATACACTTAAAGTCTTCATTATTGCTTATCGCGTAATTTATTTCAAATTGTTTTTGTTTCTCAAATAAATTCCCATATATGTATTATATATGTATTATAAAAACATTAAAGCTAATGACAATTCTTGACTGAATCAAAAAAAAAAAAATTAAATGACTTTAATTGCCATCAGAATAAAATTATATACAATATTGCAATTTGCAAACAAGTTATAAATCATAATTTAAATTTCTAATTAAAAAAATCTCAATGACATTTGAATTGCTTATTGAAATGAAGTCCTGAAAATTAATGTTGGCAATCAAAAAATTACTAAAATGCTTGCGACGTAGCGTTTATTAATCCAATGATAAGTTGCGTTATTTTGCAATATTTTGCAGCACTGCATGTGTCCTCTGCTCTGGAACTATGATCATCTTCGACCGCTATCCCCTAATTGATGGCACTTTTTTCTTATCTCCGCGTCAACACATCAAGTCTGCAGTACCGGTTCAAATGGAAGGACGTCTCCTATTTATGAATGCTGTTTGTATGGGATGTCTTGAAGGTAAACATATTTATTTTCTATCTTTTAATTAAATAATCCTTTTATTTGTACTAAACTCAATTTGCTTTATGTGTGTGTTTTGTGAAAAATTCTGAAATGATTAACTGATTAACTGGTTTTAGTGAAATTAAGTTTAAGTGATTAACTGTTAGGAATATTTGGTTTTATATTTTAACTAATCATAACCATTATTAAAGCGTGTTTAATACAAGGGCGCAATAATTCATTGTATATAATGTTCAATTATAATTTATATTCTGTTGGAGTAATTAATTTGGTTTTAAGGTTAATACAAACTAATGCTAAGAAATAATTTACATATAAAACCAATATAAAATTAGTATAAATTAGAATTATAAATCTTATTAAATTAAATAAATTTTATACGCTTTAATTTTTATGTAAATTTTAAAGTTTTCAATTATTTTTTTAATACCCATTAGCTATTATTCATTTAAATTATAAAATGAATTATTTAATGCATTTTGTTTTTCATCAAAAAATAAAAAATAAAAAAATATAAATAAATAATTGCTTCCATAGCGTGCGAGACATTCTACAAATTACTCGCACACTTTTTTAAACCGCGAAAAAAAGTTGATTTGAAAATGATTATAAGATGTTGTCAGTTATATTTCGCCACTTTATAGATGTCTGGATGATGTATAGTGGATGTATAGATGATGGTTAATATTAGTATAAATGTTAGCCGTAAGGCATAAGTCGAGTTGAACTCTGTACTATAAATACTAATTTGTACAAAAGTGGATTCAATTTTTTTGGCTCTTGATTTAGTGATTAAGCAATCATTATTTGTAATAGCATGTAATTTAGTATATAATAGATGGCATATTTGAACGCATATAATTAATGCGGCGATTGGCGAGTGTCTAACGAGTGCAAGCAATTAGCAGGCAATTGGTAATGATTTGCAATTTGCCGATAGGTTGGAACTGCTCGCTGCGCTGTAAGGCCTGCAGCGTCCGATGGAACGGATCTCATTTGATTCTCGGTTCAATGTATTCATACGACATCTTTGCCGCAGTCCCGTGTTGTCCCGATCGGCTCCGATGCAACAATTGCCAACACTTGGTCATACCTCCCGAGCGCCGAATGGAATATTTCAGTGATTATAGCCATTCAATGTCATGTAGTCATTGCGGTATAGTTGACCACCACTTCGTCAAACCATTGGCGGTCACTTACATTCAATGTGAGTAAAAGCGATTTCGCCGTTTTATGTCATACTCTGATTTGTATTCTTATTATCTTATTTTGTTTGTCGGCAACTTTATTACGTTTATATACACTAAATATAAAATATCGTACACAACAAATAATAGTAACAATTAATTTCAATAAATACAGCAAAAACATAAATCATTCATAAATAATAATAATTATATTGTAATGACTAAGATTAATATAGTTAATCCATTCTTCTATTAAATTAATAATTATAACTTATTTCTATATAATTTGATACAAAGCTGTGAGATAATGATTAAAATGTGTGCCAGTTTTGGAAATTGAATGAATGATAATAAAACGATAACTTTAATTTAAGTTTAATATAAGTTTTAAAACATGATTAATTAAACTTTCCAACTTTTTTATTAGATTGAAAATTACGAAAAAAAATGGTAAAGTTGGTAAAAATAATCAAAAAGAATTATATTTTCTTGATTTGTAATAATGAAACAAAATATTTGAATAAGAATTTGACACATTTTGCTAGTAATTAAGATTTAAATTTGATTTTTATATTTAACTTTTGTATTAATTTTTCAAAAAAATTTATAATTTAATATTTTGTCAATAATAAAAGAGTAAATGATAAAAATGTTTGGATAGATTTTAAAATGATTTTGTAATGAGAAATGTGTAAAACGTTAATTTTCATACTTTTGTAGAAAATTTTTGTTAAATAATAACAATATAATTATTAAAAAAATAATAATAATTGATAAATGAAAAGATTTGTGTACAAATTGGAGTACTTTTTACTTTTATGCTAAATTGTTATTTGATCATTACATTACACACGAATAGCAATACATGTGTCCATTTATTGACAGACATGAAAGTAAAATAAAAGAAATTTATTTCACTTAATTTTAATAGTAATTATTAATATTTTTTTGGCATATTTTATTATCTAATATAAATTGACAGCAAAATTTGAGCATTATCTCTGTTAAGCAAAAATATGCTTAACTTCAGCATTATTTAAAAACATTTGTAAATTTTGAAAAAAAAACCTGGAATTGCGAGAATTAGTCCGATATAGTATATGATGCTTCTCAGTTCTTACAATTCAATGGACATTGTATTTGCTGAAAACATGAACACAAGTGTATAACACGCTTATTCTTATTAGTTGATGCACCACATCTGCAGCACATAATGTAACTTTTACTTGACTATCATTTAATCACTTGATTATTAGTTAGTTATATTATTATATATACGCATGATTTGATAAACAGAGAAAAGCAAACAAAAAGGCATAAAACAAATGAATTAATTAATCGACAATAACTATCACTATTGCTCAGCACTTTTCTCCGTTTGTTATTCTGGGAGAGGTTTAAGTGGATTTTTGATCTAAAAATAGTAATAATGAAACTGTTATTATTATTATTAATTATTAATTATTGATTATTGAATTATTATGATTATTGATTTTTTTAATTATCTATCTTAAGTTAAATGTTTGTTATTTAAATAACAAGTTATGCCAATAAATTTATAAATTTGATTTTGCAATTTGAAGGTTTGAGAGATATTTTGAATGTTTATAATTTCAATTATAAGCATATTTGATAATAGTATCTGACGCTGACTTTTGTACCTGATTATTAGTGAAAAATTAACAATTTAACAAAAAAAAACATATTTAACGCATGTTTCATAATTTAATAACCATTTCTTAACCATAACTGCCCTAAAATATATAAATATGGATATTACTAACATTTCAAATATAATTATACAATTTAGCTAATCTATCAAATGATAGATTTGAATGTCTTTTTTTATTAATAAAAAACTAACTATAAATACAATATACAATATAAATTTTTTAAACTGTTCCTTAACATAATGATTGTCGCTTAAAATTTATTTAATTCAAAGTTTGTATAGATATCATATCGTTATTATTATTTTTCAATAAAACTTTTAGCTTTGATCCTCTATAGGTAAAGCTAATGTCAGATAACATATTTTCAATATTATTTTGCTACTATTGAATCGATGAAAACAATGAGCCCTTTATTAGATCAAATTATTTGGTCAGACTAAAAATACTTCTTATGTACTTTCCGAAATTAATAGTTTATTGAAATTCTCATATTAAGTTAACCAACTTATAAGTTATTTAGTCTTGAATGTCTATTATTATCCAAAATGACTTTCTTAAGCTTGTTTCATATAAAGACCTTAATTATCTTATGATTTTATTACTATTCTAAAACGACAATTATTTATATTTATATTTGTTTAACCAATTAAAACTAGTGAACAACAAATCCATCAATAAAATTAATTATTAATATGTTTTGATTCGATGTATTAGGTATTGACTCGAATATTTAGTCTAATAGACGGTTAGCATTGATAGTGTAATGTAGTTGGTGTTAGATTGAGGAGAGTAACGAATATTGTTTCTGCTGCTGCACTTCGCACCATTTAATTAAGACTTATAATTAGAGACTTAACGATTTTGCTATGATATACATATTAATCAATCTTATGATAAACGAAATTGAAATTATTTATAACGCTTTAAAAGATACAAATGAATGGAAAACTTTTTGAAAGTAATGTTTGTGGTGTGCGCCAATTTTTTACGTGTAATTGTGTAGTAAATGTTTTCTTTATTTTACATTTAATTGTTTTCGCTGTTTTGACAGTTAATTTCAGAAATAATAGGATTTTAGATAAGTGTTCGTACGAACGGGTTTCGGTCTATGAATGGCCTAATGATCTCTTTATTCGTGAATTTAATTAATTAAAGCGTTTCAGAAAGGGTTTGCATATAGTCCTCTATTTTTCATTTTGAGAGCTTATTAATTCAAACAATTTATTAAATGAATAATTTCCAATTTAATGCAAATAAGATTTATTATTTAAAATGAATTTATTAGTTGAAGTCACTCATAGTCTTGCTTTGGTTTCGCTTTTAAGTCAAAATATCAAACATCCTAAATATCCTTTCTTTCTGTTTTCGATTTATTTCTTTCGAGTTCTTATTTCTTTCTATTTTATTTAACTCAATAACAAATTAATTATTAATTATTTTAAAATTGATGGACAAATGCGCACAAATTTTATGGGTGAATATTATGCTATTATTAATTAATTAATTAATTATTATTAATTTACTAAAGTTTATTAACTTTTAAACGAATGATTATGTAATTGTTGTGGAAATGCTATGAAATGCTATGGAAGAGAGTTACTGACTTCTGATAAGAGTTGTGAATTCCCGGTGCAAAGTGTGACTAGTTTTTGATTGCAGCGATAAGTGAGTAATAATATGGTTGCAAGTTTGTACAAGTTTGTAGTTGAGTGTAGTTATATGGTTAGCAAATTCTATTCTTTAAAATTGATCAAAAATCACATTAAAGAAAAGTTAATATTTTTATTATTCCTTTTTAATAGCAATTTTAAGACAATATAATGTTTATGTAGGTTTTGAGTTGAAGTTATATATTATCCTATTTTTAAATTTAAATTAAATTTATTTATATTTTTACTGAATTATGCTAACACTGTTTGTTGATTGAATTTTAAAATGAGAGATAATAGAGTTGACATATTTTATTGCAATTGAAAGAATAGGTTTATTAACAAATTTTAGGAAAGAGAATACGAATAGAAAATGAATTGAGTTTTCTTCGACGTTATATTTCATTATTTAAGACATGCATATATGCTAAATATTAAATTTTAAATAAACTGTGTATTATTGTGCTTATTGTGTGAATTTGTGCTTTTGTTTGTTTGCGGATCGGAATGCGATAGAATTATCAAGTAATCAATTGGTTTTAAAATATTAACGAATGAACGGCTTTGAATGAGAATCATATTTTTACGCTTACCTTTCAATTAACAGTATTTTTGTGAATTCAAAATTGGTGCTAATTATTGAGTTTATTATTGTCTAAATATTGAAAAGCACTAATTTAATCGTTGCATAATTAAATTACAATTAAATTTTAACATTCATTTCATGCACAGCATTGAATGGGGAAAATGGATTTTTAAAGAGAGAAAGTTTAAGCTGACTATTAAACTACTTTTAAACTGGAAAATTTTGCCGACATATTTTAATTTTCTAAACTTTATTCTTATACTTTATATGAAAAATAATTATAATTAAATCTATATAAAAGCACTACCCTTTTATATATATAAAATTTAGACTCTG
>JAQIYA010001921.1:0-11189 GCA_034699355.1 Microtritia minima
ATTGGCGCTGAACTGGTAGATCCAGTTGGCGGCGCCCACGTATATGCGTTCGGTGATCGGGTCGATCTCGACGTGCGTGAAATTGATGCTCCGATTGGTGGTGGTGTACGAGGCGTAGATCGGCGGCTCGTACTCCAGATGTGCCGCTTGTGGCTGATGGTGAGCGGCGCGACACAGCTCGACACACACCAGCCATAGGGACAGCCAGAGGTAAACGCTGTGACCGATTGAGTTATTATGCGAAACGCGACGCCGTTGACGGTCGTGATGACGATCGTGTTGATGGCGATGATGATGGCGATCGTCGTCCAGATAAGTGGCGATCGAGTTTCCTCGTTTGTCGAGATCACCACTCATGTTATCCCATCTCTTCATATTATTTTTTTGTTGCTTTTCGTTTTATGTTGTTTAGAGTTTATCTGACAGAATATATTTAATATGCATTCATATTCATTCATACGTCGGCTCTATTTTCCTCGTTTGCTAAACAATTCGATTTTATGCGCCACACGTTTCACAATTTTTTCTGTTTCACTTCATTTTTTCGTGTTAATCGCGTTAACATCGTTGTCAAGGAATATAAGCAGAACCAGAGTTCTAATTAAAAAATAGAAAATTTTTAATTATTAAATTATTGAGTGCTAAAACATAATTAATATCACTCGGAATAAAATAATTCTAATGATAAAAATGTAAGCAAAACTTATTTTCTTCTTTTATTTTGCACTTATTTTTCGTTTACATAATCAAAATTTAAAAAAAATATAAACTTTGCATTAAATTCAAAATATTTATTCTAATCTTTTTATATTTATATTTCATAAGAAAAATTATTTTTTGTTCATATTTACAAAATTTAATGCGTCGCATAAATACGATCGAAATTTCACAATAATCGAAGCCTTACGCTATGGAAAAGAATTGAAGCGATGGAGAAATGAAATTGTAAAGAGCCGTATACTCGATTCGGTATTCAGCCAAATAAAAACTACACAACACAGGCACGCATTTATATATTTGCTATCACTGACTCGGCTTAGAGCTCGTCAAAAGCGAGTCGAACATCGAAATACATCATTCACGAGCAAAAATTATTGATCAGTAGGAGAGAAGAGAGAAGAGAGAAAGAGAAAGCGAAAGGGAGAGAGCATTAAATCCGAAATAGACTGAGAAGGCAGTGGTCAGCGGCAATAAAATGCTAGCCGGAGATACTAAAGATAAAACAGATCGTTTAATAACACTCATTAGCGGTACACACGGTGTGGCTCATCATTGATAATCGACGTGCACATCATGTAATCGCCGGCATTAGAATATTTCGCTCGACTTTTACACCAATAAAAGCGGTCGTAAAAGCGGTCGAAACGACACGAAAGAAAAATAAAAACTACTCTAAACCAATAATAAACTCGAAACTGGGAATAATGAATAAATAATAATTTTCAATTCGGAGTCAGTTTCTCAGACAATTTAACGGATTCCGAATGTAATACGCAATAAATTTGCAGCGAAAATAATATTTCAAGCGCTCGTCCCCTAAACGCCTCGTAATATTAACTAATAATAGACTTTTAGATGGCAATAAAAACATATCCGAGAGCAGAGATGAAAGGACCACCAAGTTATAGGATGCAGCAATAGTTGGCGACCCCAACAACTTTTTGCAGCACAAGTAATTCTCGCAATCACGAGAGTTTGCGAGAGAGAGAGAGAAAAAGATATTGAGAGAGAGAGAATGGGGTGGGAAAGTGAGCGCACAAAATCTAAATGCATTATAATTTATAACATAACTCCTGGACGAGAACTCTCGAAAAACTTTGAACAGCGAGTGTGTATGTTTGTGTGCGCGTACGGGCTATGCCCCTACCCATTAACAACAGCGCAAAAAATTATTACTGTCAAAAACACGTCTACTGAATTATGAAAAGCCTTACCCGAATAGTTTAGAGTTTGTGAAGGACCTCTAAGAGGAAGTCTAAGAAAGGAGGCATTCGCTACGCTCGTACTATACACCGAAGCAGACTCACTGCTTTGGTGGCCCAACACACACAATGAAAAAAACTTCAGCTCAGCTCTCGAGTGCATCGACAAAAAAAGTGATGAGAAACTCAATGCCAATTTGGGTAATGGTTTTTGAAAAATATTTGACTAAAGAATTGGGAAATTATTAAATATTTAATAATTTCGGCGAAGAATTTTTTCATATCTACTCAATCGCTCTCTCGCTTCCTATTTGTCAAAATTTTATTTATTTATGATTTTAATTGAGCAAAAACTGTACGCAAAATTAATAGACATAAATTACAAGATTATGATACGAAACAGCATTCGGCGCATTAAAAACCAGTAGTAGTATTAAATGCGTAGAGAAAAAGAGATGAGAGAGAGAGAGAGAATAAGCCATAATAAATAAATCGTTGACTGAAATACTCGTATAATTGAAGCAATTTAGCGCAAAATATATAAATAATATTAATAATAGAGTACAGAGTTCTCCCTAAATCATCGTTAATACCATTTATGTTTACGCAAAAAATAGAGAGCCGTATATTAAATTTTCAGAAGGGACTGAAAACAAATTGAGAGGCCATTAGAGTCAATTTAAAAACATGCAAAACTTCGAAACACGAAAAAAAGGCAGAGAGAGAGAGAGAGAGGCATACATAATGCCTATTGATTCTTACCAACCGCTGAGGCGAGTTGTATCCTCCAAAGTATACTTCAGCCAAGAAAAAATATAAAAGATCATCGAAAGAGCTTAGAAATCGAGAGACGAAACGGCGAGAGAAGGGAGAGAGAGAATGGCGGGGAAAACAAGAAATGCTAAGCATATATGATCGCCAGTGACTGACTTTATTGCTGGCAACCACACACAAACACCATCAAGTGGTCATCACTCATGAGCTCATTTCTAAATTTTCATCAAATGCTAACAGGAAAAGATGAAGAAAGTTGTTTTCAGTAAACATTTGACGAGCTCTGGATTGGCTCGTATGTGCGCGTGAGAGAGAATGCAGGTCTGTATGGGCACACACACAACAACCGCACGCCAGCCCTCATAAATCCATCCTAATATCGAGGAAGAGATAGACACGGGTATTACGAAATTTTTGAGGCCACCCAATAGTGAAGACACGATCACTTCAGTCGAATAGATCGCGAAATGCGTCTTAAACTTGAACGCAAAGCATTTTTTTTTTATTATTCTCAGGGAAGTCAAAGAAAAAAAATTCAATTTAAGCGCTTAATATTAGCAAAATATTTTGACAACATTTATATTTATATTATTCGCAAACCTTAATCGTAAAGTCAGCGGAGAAATGTATGCAATATTGGCTTTTAAAAAATATTTTGACGACGATATTAAAATATTTAATATCGACGATTTCGATCAAATTAGTTTCGGCTTTATTTACATTCAGCGCACGAATTTTTCTACTTCGCTAACTTTATTTGACTTGTCGTCTCTGGTAAACCAAAAAAATATAATAAAAAGGGTTTATCGCTTCAGACCGATGTTTACTACACGCCACTACAAGACTCGCTTGACTATTGTTTTCAGTTAATGTCGCGCACAAAACTTCTCGAACACAACTCAACACAATTGCCTCGAATTACAATCCACAGCGTGTTTGTCAATAAATTCGCTACTGTTTGCAAAGTCGACTCGATCTCCAGCTCTGGTTAACCCTATCATCCGTTGTCTTCGACGCGCCTGACAATAGTGCTCAATATATTGTGTGCAGTTTCACAATGAAACTGCGTTTTATTGAATGCGAGACTTGGCTCGTCTTCGCAGTGCTAAACCAACAAATGGGCAAAATGTTAATTAAACTTTTCCAACTGATATTTTTATTTGCAAAACGATTTAAAACTTTTGCCTCATTTTCAGGCCAGAAAATGGTTGTGTATTTGTATTGCTCTTACAGGCGAGTGAATATCTATTATATTAAGCGCTCAAAAACTAATTACTTTGAGTGGAGATCATGTTTTACCCGTTTTCAAATTAGTTAATAACTCGACTTAAAGCGGCGAACAAAATTAAAACATTTCATTTGAGCGAAAGGTGAGTGAGTCGAGGAAATAGTAAACTTTTTTTGTTGTTGTTTTATTTATTTGGGCAGTAAAGCCTTAGAGAAAGTTAAGTCCAGCGTTAACAGAACTGTAACGAACACGAAGTCCAAAAAAAATGAACCATAAGTAGCAATAATATTAATTGAAGTTATAACGTATATAATGAAATATTAAAGCTATTGACTTATCGGATCGCTTACAATAACAGACACACAATAACTGTGCTTTAATGGCAAAGTTTATTTGGGCAAAGAAAATAAATAGAGTAAAAACGCTGCGCGAGAGAATCAAACGCACGAAATAAAGCGGAGGCGAACACGAGAACGCACTTTATCTGACATCCACTATCATCTCCAATATTAAAGGCGCACAATATAAGCGAATATTTGTGAACTAATCCTATTGAGATTTTTTTCATGATAACATTGAAACGTTTGGAGTTTAGTAACCCTACCATAATATATATAATACTGCGTAAACTATTGCGATAGAGTAGAAGTCAAATAAGGTCTGGCAGTTCAAAAGCTGGTTTACGCCACTTGCCATCTATTCATTACATGTAACTTTTTTGGAAACACCAAATTCAATGAAAAAAAGCCTTCCAATACTTTGCATAATAAATATTAAAAAAAAGGAGAGAAAAAGCATTCGAGCCTTTCAATGGCGCTCTGAATGGTGTCTACATTCGCCATTCAACGCAATAGCATGTAAGTCTCTTTAAAAGCAATCTGATAACGCAATAATGTGTCTATTAAATTCAATATATAATACTGCTGCCAATTTTATTTGATTTTACTTTTTTATTTCTTTGCGTGAATTTTCCTGCATAGGCGTCATATTTAGCAGAAATTCAAAAAATTCGCAAAAAATGCAATATAAATATAACGATTTGGTATATCAATACAGTGTAATAATGGGGTATATATTTTTTTTGGTGGAGAAAGAATACTTTTAGCGAGATTAGTCAAGATTGGATGTGTTCGCATCACTTTTAGCAGATAATCATAAGTGTGTTAAGTTTGTTTCGCTTTCCTTTTTTTTCTCGCTTCGCATCTTATGATACCTTGTTTTTTTCTGAGAGCGCACTAACAATCAGAATACTTTTAGTACGGCATTAGAATTAGTATTAGTCGTAAGTGTTTGAGAGACTGGAGAACTGAAACGGAGAACACACTCTCTGGCAATCATAGACACGGCACTCAGTGATTCGGTGTAAGAGAATGCAATATAAATGTCACTCGTGGGGATTTAATGCAACCCAAGCGACAACTGCAACATCTAAAACTTTGCTTGTAGTATCAGCTTTTTTTTCGCGTGTACTCCGCAGACCCCGAGCTTCTGCGAGTATCGTATTTTTAAGCCAAACTCCTGGTAATATTTTTTCTTCTCTCTCTCTCTCTCTCTCTCACTCTCCATCCCTCTCTTTCTCGAGAAGAAGAAGCGAAAAAAAGACAACTTTAAAAGCATTTCGGCAATTTATCTTTCGGCGAATCCCATGAACGCAACGCTGTGTGTGTACTATGTTTTGCCTGCAATCGATAAGCCAGGCATTGATGAACGTTATGACACTGCGGTTTTAATCATCAAATGCTTTTTCGTGTTTCCATTCAGATCGCAGAACGAGAAGAAGAAGAAAAAACAGAAGATGAAGAACAAGATGAAGAGTGGTTCCCAGAAAATTAATGCCAAAGTTTGGCGGTTATGAATGGCTGCGTTCACGCAAAAATCAAACTAAACACTAGCGCTAAAAGCAAAAATAATCATTCGGGCAAAAGGGCTCCCATTTGTAGTGCGAGCAGCACAGCATAGCAGGCATCGAGTGCGGCAGAGCTAGCCTTTTACAGTTGGCAACAACAACATCAAAAACAAGCCAACAAAAATGTTGCCGCAGTTATGGCTAGACTTATGAGTTGCGAGAGTCACGTATTTCATTGCTTTCTATTGATTACAAAGTGAATTGTAGCAGAATATTCTGTGTATGCAACGGCTATTGGCGGACACGCTTTAACGCCGCAACAAAAAGCGATCCGAAAAATAAAGACATTTTCAACAATGAACCCCAACTTCTGCCACATATAACGCGTACAGTGAGCCGAACCAAGAGAGAAAAAAAGACAGAGCATTACGTGTGAATCGAAACGCCAGAAACTGTAACACAATAGACAAACTCATGGCTTACAGCGAAAGTCAAAGTGACACTAACGCAGAACATGCACGACAAGCCGAGTGATAGAGAAGAAACAAGCAAAACGATGAGTGTCTGTCTGTCTCTCGCTGTCTCTCTCTCTCTCCGTCCCCACCCGTCCTCCCCATCGAAACGCACGAATCAAACTGTCAAATGTCAACTGTCAGTACACTATGCCGTACGCCGTTATCGCAAACAGTATTTATATAAATATACTCGACTCGCATCGAAACGCAATACTGGCAGCACTGATGGCGATAACCTTATGAGAAGTAAATTTACAACTCATGCACTCATCGAGTCGAGGATTACATCATTAAAGCGTCGATCGTATTAATGCATTACTCGCGCTCTCCTTAACACATACACCATCACACGCAGTCACACACGTACGCGAGCCTCTCTCTCTCAGCCTCCCTCTGACTCCCTCTCCAGCCGTACGGAAATAGAGCAGATGCCAGTGTGCAGTGTATCGGAAATGACGAGAAAATAACTTATGACGGCTGGCCGTTGTGATGCTGTTGTGATGGCGTTGCGATGCCGTCACCGAAACGGAGTAGAATGCGCTCAATCATCCATTGATATGACCAGCGAGTGCTGAGTCTCACTCAAGTCTTGTCGCCTGTGGACGCACTGCTTTAAAACTAATGTTACATCCATTTAACTCTCTCTTATTCCTGCGCTGAAAGCTTTATTATGCTCGTGTCGCGTATTTTTCTTGTATCATGTAAATGGAGTAACAAAAATTTTGACAGCTTAACATTAGGCGAGTCAAACTGACACGATATTGTCAACATTCGCCAAACACTAATTGTCTGCGCTTTTAACAGTAAAGTACTGCTACAGTTATGTTTTCAAATCATATTAAACAACAATAATAATAATGCTAATAATAATAATCCTAAAAATATGCTAATCTTATTTTTAAAACTTGTCTATAAATATTTTTGAAAACATTCGTAATAAATAGCTAATGGAAACCGTAAGGAAAAAATCACTAAAAATAAAGAGTAAGTTAAATATAAGACAAAGAGAGACAGTAAAGAATGCTTAAATCAATAAAACTATTTTTATATTGTTGTTACGGAAAGAAATATCTTCGAGTAACTGCCATCAAATGATACCCAAATATATTTTTTTTCTGTTTACTTTGCACTTGAAATTTTCTAAACCTCAAAAACTTATAGCGGAAAAAATAGCGCAGAGAAGAGAGAGAGAAAACAAAATTTAATCTTTCAAAACTATGTGTGAGCTCTCGAGTTGTGTGGCTGTGATTGTGATATGAAGTATTAGTCCGTATATATCGTATATATCGTGCTTTAATCCTCCCTCCGATTGTCGAACTGTAAGTAAGCGCACAGCCATTGAGCGCAATACGAGAAGAAAATCGTTGCGAAAGTATCGGCAAATGATAAAAAATTGAAAATTGTGCGGTTTCGAGAGTGGAGAAGATTATAAAATACACGACACTCAGCGCACACAAAAGACCTGCTCTCGCGATACAATAATTTAATGCTCTGGTATTAAAATTCTTTGGCATGTTTTTTTGTGTAACTGTAAATAAAAATCAATAGCAAGTTATGCGCAATAAAGCCGATCGGAGTGAGAGAATATTGAAAATTAAATCCTCTTTTCTAGTGTCACAATGTATTTCTCTTTCGTCTTATTATTATTATTATTTCCTCGAAGCGATAATTTATAAGAACTCATCCGACGGCCCGATCACAGTCCACATGTGCGCCTCTAATCGCGCCCAAACACAGTGGCTATTATACAGTTAAGGGATTACGATTTTAAAGATGGCATTTGTTTAAAATCCTGATAGATTGCCGCTGCCATACCGCTAACCATCTTCCAAACTTTAATATCGCTAAAAACAACACACATACACACCACTATTGAATTTCATGTATCATTGCTTGCGGTTCTTTCTCTTTTACAGCGTTTCAATCGCACTCTCCTCTCCTGGTATTTATAAATATTTTATTTCGACACACTCTCGATTTTTTCACTCGATTTATCTTTTCTTTAATGATTTTCAATGAGCGCTGCCGTTCTCTCGTTCTCTTCGTTGGCGAACAACGAAATATAATCAAAATTCTAACGATATTGAGTGTTATTATTTGGACAATAATAGACATTTATTATAAAGAATGGATTAACTTAAAAGCATTGGAAATTGTTTAATGCATCGCCTGTTTATCAATCAATATCATAGCCAGTTATTGATATTAGATTCGCGGCGCTAAATGGCTCGTGAAGATAAACTTATAAACGTCGTCAGCCAAAGGAAACACTGCCGACATAATGGATGGGGGAAAATGGTTTGCATAATAAATAAGAAAAGTGAAAAAAAACCGCCGGTAATAAGAGCTGGCGATAAAAACGATACGGCAAGACATTTCTCATTCGCTTCAAGACCAGAGCGTATTATAATGAGCTTAACTCGCATTTGCATTCGCAAGTTATCACTCGGAAAACTCTGCAACTCTCTCTCTCTCTCGATCTCAGCCAACACTATCGGTTTCTCAATGTTGAGCGCAAAGTGTGAGAAATCTAATTAGGACTAAGTGCATGCATGGTCTCTCGTGAGAACTATTAGGTATTGTGTGCCCGCTTTTTATTCCCGTCACCGGTGTGCCAAACAATCAAAATACGTTTTTGTCATCGCTCTGCCATTCGCGCAGTGAATTATTTGGCAATAAAAAATGGCTAACTATAATAAAGAGTACAACCATTCATTAATTCGCGCCACAATAGCGTACTGACAGTGTGTTTCGTTTTTATTATGTTTCGAGTTAATAATAGTGGGGCACAACAAATCAACGCCAGCCTTAACCGAACTGGAAATAAATTTCGGATTCGCTTCCACCGTAATAGTGAAGTGTAGCGGAAGAGAAAAGAGATTTAAAAAAATTTAGTGTCCCCACAAAAATAGCGCCATTGAATCGGAAATAGTCATTCGCTGTATAATTAAGCGCGAAATGAATTAAACCGAATATTGAAACCTGTATTTACAGTTATGGATATGTTTGGATAATTGAATCAAAGAAACACCAAAGTGTGAGTCGATATTCACGGCTAAAATGTTGGGAGAATTCGACTCGATTTGAGGCGCTAAACAAATAATGCAATATTAAAAAAGTTAACACTGAATAGATAGATAGACAACACAATGAGTGACTGCAAATAAGGAAAGAGATATTGCGAGCGGCGAAGGAAGGCGTTTGAGATAAATGGGAAATGAAAAAAAGAAACGAAATCAAAACACAAGCGTATGTGCGAATCAAAATATACAGTTTGGTAAACATTGGCTCACTAAACACACACCGCACTCATTCACACGCATAACTGGCAATAGAAAAAATCTCAGACCTTCTGGCGTACAAAAAAAAATAGAGAGGAACAGACATGTGATCAGATTTGGTCCTGAAAGCAATTGCGAACCATTGAAAACCGAGAATTTCCAATTCCAATGAATGCGAACGGCAAGCGATGCGAATGACTTCTCTCTCTCTCTCTCGCTATCACTATCTGCTGATATAAACAGCCATCCATTCCCAGCAGCGATGAACGGCTCCATCGAAAAACATTACTCCCAAACTCCTAAACTAAACTCCAATATTTTTTTTCTCTCCCGAAGCGCCTCTCACTTCAATTCAAAAAAAGATATGAGAAACATCTGAGCCCTCGCCTCTCCAGAAACGAAAAGCCTCTTACGAGCCAACACACAACACACACACACACACACTCGCATCTGAAACTGATGGCAATGGTTATCATATATGCAGTTTATAGCGTTTGCTGTCAGTTCGAGTCTGATAACATCCTCCTTAAGTATTATTGATGCCTTTGACCAATAGGTTTATACGACCCAATAAAAAAATCTTATACATCGCGAAATGAATTCGCAATATATATTCGGTCAAGTTTTTTGCTTTACGAATAGAAAATCTTTATTTGCGTTTCGCGTAATCTTAAACCAAAATAGAGGGAAAAAACCATTAATATGGCAATAATAAATGCAATTTGCTTTTCGCGTCCATTTAACTTTTGGCTCATTTCAAAGGCCGTTCAGTGAAGCGTCGTTCGGCTTACAGTTGTTCGATATCTCGTAAACATCGAAACACTGCTCTCCCAGTCTCAGGCCTGGGAATCAAAGGGTGATTATGTTCGGCAATGAAGTATGAAGAGAACGAGATAGAGTCAGACCGAGTTTCGTCATTCAACTGACACAATGCACTCATTCGCCACTTTGCCTGAATTGTACTCCACTTCAGGCTTACTCATCCGTATTTATTTGAAAGAGTGAGAGCGAGAGAGTTAGCAATTGAGTGATCGAGAGAGAGAGAGAGAGAGAGAGAGAGAGAGAGAGAGCCAGAGTTGACATTGCGGGTCAGGAACAGTATATGCATTAAAGCGTGGTATTTGCCATCGACAACAAACACTGTACACTAACTCAACAAAGGAAACCAAACTCGGATATGAGTGCAGTTCCGACCAGAGACTCATCGAGAGAGACATCAATTTTCTTATCCATATTATCAATTCCTGTTTAATTAGTCACCAAATTATTTGTAAATTTTTCCCATACATGCTTATTAGTAGGGTTTTAGTCAGGGATTTACAATTTCTATTTAATGTAAGTATCATACAGTTTGCGTTTTATTCCATGCATTTGGTGAGTAAAAAAATAATATTAAAAATAAAAATATATACATAAATAAATAATAGTAAAATATATAATAAATCGAAACTGATGTCTATGATGGATAGCAGATTATATTACTATCGATCGTGTCATTCAGATTGTTATCACCAGAAATGTCATTTCGTTTCGGGCGACGCATTCAACACAACACTCAGTTTCTGCTCATTTAAATTCGGAAACAATAACAAGAAAGAAAATCTCATAACAGCAGCAAAAAAA
>JAQIYA010001922.1:0-11185 GCA_034699355.1 Microtritia minima
CCTGTCGTTCGACAGCGACACCGCTAAACAGTTTGCCAGCAGTGGCGGTGATTTCAGTATTAGCGTGAAAATATTTGCGAATAAGTGAAAATTAATTGTTTCGATTGGCATAAGTGAAAAGATTTGTGTTTAAAAGTTTCAAAATTTTCTTAAAGCATATTTTAAAAATTTAAATATTTTATTCGATGTATAATTTATTTTATTTTTATTTGTAAATTTGAAAGTATATAATAAATAAGTTTATTATTTAGTTAATTATTGATTTGATAAATTTTCGTTAGTATTCCTGAGTTTTCTACACATTGAAAAGATTTGCTATATTTTAACTTGAATTACCTTAGTTTACGTATAGAGTAGAAAAATTTTAGTTATGTTTATGAAAATTTCTTATCGATAGCATAATTAAAACCAATCCAAATCAAAATTAGTGCGTAATGCGATCAAATTTATTAAACTTACGATTGCCGTATTTGCAAACTTAAGAGAAAACTTCTGAGGCAAAGCTTACAGACAAAAATTTTCTTTTGCCTCAGAAATATTGAAAAAGTTTTCTCTTAAGTTTGCAAATACTGCAATAAAAGTTCTCCAAAACTTTTGTTAATTACAAACGCATTTTAACCAAAAATGCCAAAAACTATCGCACACTTATCATTCAATTCAAAACTGTCTGATGAAGGAGTGTTGAATAGCCTCCGAAACGTTACAATCATTTCACCGAATGGTGATCTTATTCGTTGTGCATCAAAAGAATAAAAGTAAGTCAGATTTTCTAAACTAACTTTTATGTAGAAATAGCGAGACATGAATGAAGAGCGCCATCGAGTGGCACACCATTAGAGAGACATTTGAAAACAAATGACCGCAAGTGTCGAAATGACACTTTGAGGGCACAGTTGGCCACAACTACGGCACACAATTACTCGAGCCATCACTCGCGTAATGCAACAGACGTACAACAATATGGATCAGTTAGTCTGCGACGGTATGCGTGTCTTGCGGTGTGTTTGCCAGTGTCTGACGCGTGCTTTGTTTGCTTTCAGATCTGAAAGCGTTTGAGAGACGCCTAATGGAGATCGTGTCCCACCAAAGGCCGGCCACCCGTCGGTGGCGAATACTGTTGGCGGTGTGCTCGCTCATGACCAGCGCCAGCGCTTTCTATTGGCTCAGCGATCCCATGACGGCCCACATCTCGCTTCTCGACTCACTCATGAGTCACTACTTATTCACCATTAATTGCGTGGTTCTGATAGCGCTCTTCTCGATGGGTATCCATAAGCGAGTGGTCGCCACCTCTGTGTAATGACATTCATTTCATTATAGTATAATATGTCAATAATTTTAATTTCATTTGTGAAATATTTTAATTAATGTATAAATTATTGAATAGAATAATATCTCGAACGCGACAAATACTGAGTGACTTCGCGATGTCTTGTGACGACAACGGAAGACTTATACTTAAGCCAAGACAGTGGAGAAGCGGCTCATTGCAGAGCATTAGATAGTTGACGATTGCATTCACTATTTTGATTTAATAATTTAATGTAACTTTCTATTACTAATTTAAAAGCAACTTAAAACCGGTTATAATGTGCCAAATTGTGATATGTTTGCTAAAATGTTATTTATATTCTTATTTTGTTATTCAGAAGATATTGACTTAACTCTAATAGACTTAATATTAAACTTACAAAACGATTGCTATCAAATTTATGTGTTTCATTAAAGTCATTTGTTTTTTTCGACAATTTTTTTGCTATTTATTTTGAAATGTATTTCAAATAAAGTGTTTTGTCTCTTAAGAACAGCTCTCCATGGGATCAATACTTGATGAGAGAATTATATAATTTAGTGATTAGTGATTGAGTCAAACCATAATGTATTTTCAATATAAAAATATATAAAAATTTGTGACAGTATTTGAATCAAAATTGAAATCATTTTGCCAAACAATAACTCATGAAACTTGAACTTAATGAAAGAGTTTCATGAATGATAGATTGAAGGTTAAAACAGAAAACATTCAACATTTATAGGAATATATAAACAAAAGTTCAAAGAAATGTATGGATTATTGGATTGCGTCTTAAAATAAAATTTAATGTTAAAATATAATTATTGTGTTAATAAATATGTGTGTGTATAATATTCAATTATTTTAAATTTTAAATTTTAATATATTTCTGATGAAACTTTAAACTTGATGTGCAATAGAAAAGTTTCGCAGGAAAATATAAATATTGCTAAACAATAGAGTTAATGAAAATCAAAGAAGTCTACTTCATTGTTCGTCCTCAAACATACCAAATACGTGTTGTGGCTGTTAATGGCTATCGTCACGAATAAAGCTCATTAGTTAAGCGCCTCGTTTAGCGCTTAATTAACTTTATTCAAAATGATTCAGACAGCAAATAAAAATACAAACAATGATATAACATTGGTTAATGGTATTTGCAGTCATTTTTCAAAAGTATAATCAAATTAACGATAATTCACAAATAATAAGTTTTCAATTATATAAAATGATTTTACAATTGGTTGAGAAGTTATTTATTGAAAGTATTTCCAAGAATTTAAATCAATTTTGAAATAAATTTTTGTATTTAATAAGCTCACTCTGCTTATTAACTATTTTATTTAACTAAAGGCTTGATAAATTTATAAATATAATATTTATGGTAAAAAAACTTTTAAATTTTAAATTCATTTATAAGTACAGTTAAGTTTATCAAAACATGACATCTATTAAATTGGCGATTATTTTCGTTTTAGTTATTAGTTTCATAATAAGTATAAGTAAGTATTGATTTCTTTAATTTTTGTTTAGTATTTTAATACTTAATTAAAATACTTATTAAATATTCATATGCTTATTTATATAAGTACATCATGAATATAAATATAAGATACTTAAATGATAAACTTTATTGGTCTCCTAATAAAATGTGAATAGCTTATGCACAAGAAGTAGAAGTGCCGGAAGAGCCCGGTAAGCCACGCGGACGTGGTTGTGGTGGCGGCGGAAATGACGGATGGGACTCGTGGGGTGGGGGACGAGGTTTATTTGGTGGAGGAGGTAATCGTATTTTCGACTGGATTAGAAGATTGTTCGGATTTGGAAGACGAGGCGGTGGTGAGGGAGGTGTGGACACCAAGGATGTCGAGTTTGTTTAAATTTTTCGAACGAGAATTACAGTTTGTTTTTTGCTTTTCAAGTTATATTTATATCGTTTTTAATAAACAATAAAATAATGTAATTAAGCAAAAAATATTAACTAAAAAATTAGTAATTTGATAGAGAAGTAAAATTATACTGTTCTAAATAAGTTAAATACTAAATAATATTCTATAATATTTTTATTAATTTAAAAATATTGCTTAAAATAGTTTTAATTCTTTATAAATATATTAATTTTTCCTTAGAAATAAAGTTAATAAAATGAGTATAATTCAGTCAATAGTCAATAATTAAAGTTTGAATTAATTAATTTTATCGGCTTAAGTTTTTGTGTTAGGTTAGGCGTTAAATCTGACCATAATTAAATTATTAAAATTGACAGTTAAATTAAGTCAAATTTGGTTACTTACCTAAAATAATGATCACTTGACTGACTTGCAAACTAACGTCAAGTTTGAGTTTGGAAAATACGGCTTAAATTAATCTTAAGTTGATGTAAAATTTATTTCATTTTACGTCTCAAAGATTGTTAAGTAATTGATAGCAAGTATTAAATGTGCTTAAAATAAAATTAATCTTTCTTACATTTTGCGTAAAATATTTATTTCTATACTGCTGTATTTATATATGAAATTAAATATAAAATGAATATAAAACTAAACTATTTGTTTGTTGGATTTAAGTAATTATTTTCATTATATAACATATAAAACAATGATTTAAGCATTATATTTAAATATGAAAATATCCAACTTTACAATTTTCATGATATTAATATCAATATGCTTGTATTAAACAATTCGCTTATTTTAAGTATATTATAAAAAATATTTCGATAGCAATTATATCGAAATGGAATAATAAATAGTTTATAAAATTAATTGATTCGATCATATAATCAGTAAAATATAATTATAATACGAATCACGTAATGTCAGGAATAACAGAAGATTATTTAAAATGCATAACTGAATATAAAAAAATAAGGAGGTATTTGTTCGAAATAGAAAAATTAAGGATTAATAATAATATACCGTTTTCGATAAAATTGAGTAAAGTTTTAAATAAACTTATAGCTTATTTGTTTCACTGGGAATAAATAATATGGCATCTAAAAATTATATTAAAATAATTAAGAATTGAGATCTAGTATCCTCACAGTCCTCATACAAGTCTAATGCGCTAAATTCACAACGCTTTCTCACATTTTCGTTCCAATCCATAGTTTAGCGATTTATATTGCAGAGTATTTACAGACTCAAAATTTTAGTCTAGAGGAATAGAGCCAACAAAATAAAAAAAATAAAAAAACAGTTTTCAACTTAAAAAATAGTAAAAACGAAAATAAGTAAATGTCCACAAATGTCCACAACCATAATCTTAAATTTAACGATTAACAAGAATACGGTCTTTTTCTTTTCATGTCATTGTAAGCGTTCTGAATGATCACAAAGTAGTGATTAACAAATTATTAGACAACCACTTCCCTCACTCTAATTTTAAAAAAGGCAAACATAAGGCACTAAAAGTTCGGAATCGAAATTTCGTTAAGCTGTATATCTATAAACATAGCGACGTTCACGATCTAATCGACGACAGACTTCGCCGACGGGTTCGCAACTCCTTCGAGGCGTTGCTGTTCCGCAAGAGTCGGTTCACGTGATGCGGTCTCTCGAACGGTATGTTTCGCGACCTCAGCTCCGACTCGAGCCGCAGAATGTACTCCAAAAAGTTGGACGAGCGGTACAGTTCGCTGTCAGTGGCGTGCGATGTCATCTTCGCGGGCGAGTTCGTGGTCGACGGCGCCGCCGATCCCAATGGTTTGGCCTCCGACGACGACGGAACCACAATCTGCTGCTTGGTTTTGTTGTCCAATAGCAGACATAACTGAAGAAAGACAATATCAACAAAGGTTAGAATCAATTTTTAAAATTACCGCTATTTTTATATTGCGTGGCTTTAAATTTATTAACTTAATTAAAGTTATCTTAAGTTTTAAAGAACAGCAAAACATGAAAAAAAATGCCGATTAGTATGCGATGAAAAGTTTGCGTGCGTTTACTGAATATTCATTAAAAAAGTGAAAAAAAAACAAAAATGGCTGCAATTTGTGGGCACAAAAGCGAGTGTTGGTCGCGACCTGTTTGAGACAGTAGTTCTGGCGAATGAGGTCGAACTGCTTGCGTTCGAGCATTTCGAGTTTGTACTTCATTGAGTTCCAGTTCTTGGCCTGCATTTCCATGATCTGCTTCACGAAATGTTTGGCGTAATTTCTCTCGTCGTCCACGAATATGATCAGTTCTTTCAGTTCGCAGTTTTCGCGCAGCAGATCGCGAATCTTCTGCCGAAGGATGGTCTCCATTCGGTAGTTGTAGTGATGATAGTTGTTGTTGTGATGCGCGGCACTGCCGTCGCCGTTCGGGCCGAACATCGCTGCCATTGTGTGGACGACTGAACACGACTGACCACTACTCACCACAAATAACGCTCATTTCAATCGTTGCTTTGCTTTACTTTGTTTGGCCCACAAATGACGTTCGCTATCATTGCTCTCAAGTTTGCCGCTCTCTGTCTGTGTTGACAAACATCGATACGTTGATCGCAATCGTTGTTAATATTAATTTTGTTTATATTTTTAAGGTTAATAACCTTTATTTTTGTGGCGTTTAAATACATGCTTAAACTGATAGCGTTTACGCCGTGAACTCGTGTCAAATCTGGTAAACTCATGGCTCGCGATAGAAATGAGTTAACGATTGACGATGTGTTGCATGAATTGCGTGAAGAAAATCAAAGACTGGCCGAAGAAGTGATTGTCGCCAACAAGTATTTGCATCTCTTGGATGAGTATCGCCACTGCTTAACAGATTTCACCGTTAACTGCATTTGCTGTCTAAATGTCAAAAATAAACTCAAACTTTACAATTTGGACCAAAAATTTGCAGCTCTTTCTGATAGAAAGAAATTTTGTTTGCAATTAGTTAACAGTGAAAATGAAGACAAAGTTAATAATGATATTAGTGTTAAATCAGCGAAAGAAATCGATGACATAATAGATGACGAATTCAAAACGAAAACTGAAAAAGTAGATGAGTTAACAAATCAAAGACCAAAACGAGTGATAAAAAGAAAAATTGACTCCGATTTTAACTATTATGACTTTTATAGTGAGTTCAATGACAATAGAAAAGTTGATTCGCAATCGAGACAAACGCCGAAACGAAATGTTAAAAAAATTATTGACTCCAATATTAGCTATTATGAGAATAACAATTATAACGACAACTTTGAAACTTATGATAATTTAATTATTGAAAATGTTGGCGAAATAATTGAAGAAACTTACGGAGAAATAGATAACGAAACAAACGATGAGATAAATGGAGAATTAAACGTAGCAAATGAAGAAATATTTGAGGAAAGAATTGAAATAAATGAATGCATATTTGAAGAAACAAACGGAGAAATGAATGAAGAGTTAAATGAGGAAACAAATGAAGAGATATTTGAAGAAACAAATGAAAGCACATTTGAAAGAGAAGAAACAATCGTAGAAATAAATGAAGAGTTAAATGAGGGGAAAAATGAAGAAATATTTGAAGAAACAAATGAAGAAATAATTGAAGAATATGATGCGCATATCAAAAGTAAAATATCCGTCAAAATTACTACTCCAACAATAGAAAGACCAAAACGAAAGGTTAAAAGAAAAATTAACTACAATTTTAGATATTTTGGCAATAATGACGCCGAAAGCGATTCAAACGCAGAAATGAGCGAATCAGATGACAACTCTGATACGAGTGATTTCGAAATAGATAGCGATGATTGCGTTTTGGATACTATACCCGATCACAAGCGTACGTCCCATTAAATCAGACTTTAATTTTTAAATCTGTTCTAATTGTTATATTTGTTTCAATTGAAAAACAGGTAAATTACAACATTGTCCGTGTTATCCGACGTGTAAGTTCGCGGCGCGCAAAAAAGATCTCGTTCTACACCATTATTATAAGATTCACACTAATGAGCGACCGTTTGCGTGCGACGAGTGTCCCAAAACATATCACTCGAGGAGATCGCTTCGCTCGCATTGGAGACAAGTTCACTCGACGGACAGGTATGAGTGCGCGTGGGATGACTGCTCGTACACGAGCACATCGGAAAAGACTTTATATTTGCACGAACTAAGACACAAAGGCATTCGAAAGTTTAAGTGCGATATCGATGGCTGCGAAAAGGCATACGTAATGGCCTCCGAATTGAAAAAGCATTTCATGTCGGCTCACACCTCGTATAAGCCGCACAAGTGTTTGTGGCCCGGATGTGACATGACATTCAAGAACACAGAGCAGCTTAAGGTTCACACGAGCCGACACACGGACACCAAAAGACATCGCTGCCATTGGCCGGGATGTAGCTATGCTTTCGCGCAGAAGAACGGACTGAACAGGCATTTATTGGTTCACACGCAGGAGAAGAAGTTCGCGTGCAGTTGGCCTGCATGTGACAAACGCTTTCTAATAGCGGCGAGTCTGAAAAATCACCTCAACTACCACATGAATAACCGGCCGTTTGCCTGCGATTGGCCCGATTGCGACAAGCGGTACATCACTAATATCAAACTGAGGCGACATAAGCTGAGTCACGAGCGCGTGCAGCACACCTGCGAGTCGCCCGACTGTGGCCAAAGTTTTGGCACCGATGACAAACTGTTGCGACACTGTAAAAAACACGAAGACTTACCGTATCGTTGCGATTGGCCGAAGTGTAAAAAGAGTTACCCCACTAATGAGAAACTCTCGAATCACTATGCTCTCCATAGCGAACAACAGTTTAACTGTAATCAATGTGATAAGATTTTCGATACGAAACTTAAGCTTAAACGACACGAGAAGAAGCACGAGAGTTGTGAAATTAATATCAACAATGATAGTGAAATTATAAATGATGTTATAAATGAAGAGATAGTCACTACGGCTAGTGATGAGTAATGTTTAAATTGACATTCTATTGATTGTTATTTTCTGAGATTTACTATGATTTGTATTATAAAATTATTTGATTAAAAATATATTTAAAATATTATTGAAGCTAAACGTTTACTAATTCTTAAACAGAAAATGTTTTCGAAAATGTTTTACAATAATAATAATGACGGGAAATACAATTTATAATTCAAATACACAGAAATTTGTTTACCAAACACTTAATAGTTAGAAAATGTTATAAACAGATTAATCGATAAGTTTATGTTTTGTATGCAAAAATGATGGTCCAATAAAAGCAGTTTGTGGGACGACAGTCTTCTGCGCTACTTTTATCTTCATTCGCTTTTGTTTATTAATTTAGCAAAATATAATTATGCAAAAAAACAAATTAAGCCATATTAATGTGTCTGAGCTTAGATTCACAACTTAAATAAACAATACAAATATTTGTAACCAGAGATATGTCCATATATTTTAAAATAAACTTTGGTTTAAAGTTTTGATATGAAATGAAAGTGAAATGCTATTGTAAAACTTATATTTCAAATGTCAGTTTGCTTATGTGTAATCGTGTTATAATTTCTTTACAAAAAATGTTCTAAAGAAGTTCTGCTAAACCTTATAAACTTTCATATAAAAAATTTTTGCTCTCCAAAAGGAAAAGACATTTTATATTTAAAATGTTGTTAAAGTTTTTCGAAGAACGCAGAAATGAATTGTGTTCACATGCGTTCAAATGATGCGCTGCTATCAAACGAATATCAATTTGTAAGAATACACCACTTATTTATTTATATTAAGTTCATTTGAATTTGAATATATAATTATTACATACATAATTACATTGTATTAACTTTTACACAGCAGTTAACAATATATGATATGCAACTATTTTAAATAAATAAATATAGTGGCGAAGCCACAGGCAATGGACTAGTAATTTAGTATAAAACAATTAGTAACACAAACTTGTATTATCACTAATTGATGTGCTGCAGCAGTTTTGCATAATCAAAAGTTAATATAAGTTTGTGTTACTAATTGTTTTGTATATTATTTTTAATTAAAAAATTTCTTATATAAACATTGATAGCACTAAATTTGATACTAAATTATTAGTATGAGTGTGATAACAGTTACAGAATTGGCTTTAAATGCCATAAGACACTGATGACGAGCGGTCGGCGAAGCAAAAGAAATATTTGTCTCAAATATTGTTAACTGCTGTGTAATACTTTATAACTATTATATATTCAATATTTAATTTCCAGCAGTATATTGTGTTTAATATTTAAATTTTACTATTAATAATTCATTTGAATTGATTTTTAATGAACAATATATTTCATTGATTAGCAAATCAGCAAATGATTAGAATAGCTTTCGAAGACAACCGTCTTCTTCCTCATCAGTTCTCTTTAAACCGATTCGCTTGAAGTCGGCTATGTTTTGCATAAGTATTGCAAACTTCTAACATCTGGTCAATGAGTGTCAGTTGACATGATTTAAGTGGCCATTACTTAATTTTTTGGAATCTTCTTATAATTAGCTTTTATCATATGCTTTCGAGTTTAAACCAATTGCTTTCGCGCTCTCGATTAAGTAATGCTATTTCTGATTAATAAATCAATTCATTTGTGAGTGTTTAAGAAAATATCAAAATTAAAATTAATAAAATTAATTAAAATAACACTAAAAAATTAATTTTTGTCTGATAAATGTTGAAAAATGTTGTTCACAACAATAAATCATTGTATTTATTTAATTGATTATTGCATTGTATTTTTAGTGTTACTTTAATTAATTTTAATTTTGATATTTTCTTAAACACTCACAAATGAATTGATTTGCTAATCTAAAATAGCATTACTTAAGCGAGAGCGCGAAAGCAATCGGTATAAACTCGAAAGCATTTGTTAATTTTGACCATAAGTGTCATAAAAGCTCGAAAGCAATTGTAACAGACTGTAAATATGAAATATATTGTTCATTAAACATCAAATTGTTTCTTCCGTCTGTATTTGCTGCGACCCGTCGGTCAACACTTGGTTTACTACAATTTATAACAAGTGTATGTCTAGTTTGTGATTAGAAATAATAGCATTTTGGGCTAATCTTGAAATCATTGCCACCTCAGGTAATCCAACCATAGGTAATCCATAGGTAAATTTACATAAATAGCGCGCATTATTTGAATGTAAACAAAGATCGCTCAATTTATAATGTCTGTGTCGTTATATTCAAATTTAACTGATTTGAGTAACAATAATAAAATTATTGAATGGTGTGAATCACAAGGTTTATTGTCGACTAATCGAAGATTGAAATACGAAATGAAGAGTGCGAATCAATGAAAATGTTTGTCCACTTATTATCTTTTCAATGATTTGAATGCAAATGAAATGTAAATACAAAATCAAAATGTAATATATTTTAAATATTGAGATTAGGGTTTTGAATATTCAGAGGAGCTTTTTTTAAACATGAGAATAGTGTTTTCCATTTTTTGATATACAATACACTTTCATATACTCACTAAAATTAAATTGTATCAAATTTGTAAACCTTAGTATAGTTTGATTAGTGAAGTGAAGTGCATGTGCTCTTTTCAAAGTAATCCCTTTCATACACTTACAGATTTTTGGAAACATAACAAATGGACAAAAAATTTTCTATTTAGGCGAACATTTTTTAAAAAGTCTCATACAGTTAGCACTCGTCTTGTTAGTCATCTCTGTCTCACTAATAAAACAATATACTGACCGACCGAGTAATGCGCACAAACTTTATTTTAGAATCCTTTACTAAATTATTTGTATTACTTTGCGAAATATAGAATTGAGTGTATTGAATGCAAACCTATTTACAATTAATGTTTGAAAATTGAAAGTTAACTTAGTTTTTCTCTATAACTATGTAAATAAATTGGTTACTGATTATTTTTTTAATGAGTTTAAATTAATTTTAAACATGTATTAATTTTTTAATTGAGTTCTGCTTTAGTCAATGCATTTTC
>JAQIYA010001923.1:0-11184 GCA_034699355.1 Microtritia minima
ATTTTAATTTGGTTTTTCTCGGGCTTATCTTTTGATTTACTATAAATAGAAACTACAAATTGTGTTTAAAAATTAATTTAAAAATAGCACCGCAATAGAGATTTTAAAGGATTTATAAAAATTATTTACAGATAATGACTTAATTTTTATTTATGAATTGAATAAAAAATAATGACGTGATTTTTAATTATTTGCATTCGAAACTCAAGTGTAGTTTTAATCTATTAAAATAATTATTCTTAATAGTTATCATTCAATTTTATCAGCTTTTCATTAATTTATTGTGGAATAAGTGTCTGACTTAGAATATATGAAAATTTAAATACTATATGATAATAATATTTTTTTTATCGTGAAAATAACCTAAATTGTTATTTATTCTGTTTATTATTATTAAATAACCGAATTTTATTATTTTAAAATAACTATTTTTATCTGAATATAAAGATTTTTAAAAGTTTTTTTAATTTTATATTTACCATAATTTTTTGATCCATTAAATGCATGGACTAAAACAAAATGGATATCTTATGTTAGTTACTCTTTAAATAATATAATTTGATTGTGTTAGTTCTTGCTTGACTATAAAACGAATGCAACTTTTTCTGAATTTTAATAAGACTACCAAAGGTGTCGCTATTAAAATAGGTGCAACATTATGCGCATAAAATTGCACCCCTCGTTAAAGACTCTTAAATTAGCAATTTTAATAAGTGAAGTAATACGGTATTATAAAAATCTGGTTTATTTAGTTTTTAGTCTTTTAAAATTTTTCAGTAAAATCTTAATTTATTTGATAGTAATAATAGTTGGATTTGAATTTTAAGTTTAAATTTAAGTTGCATTTGATTTCTTGAAAATAATCAAATCATATGACAGTTAACTATAATTATGTTCGTAAATCATTTAGAATAAACTAAAAAAAAATTAATTAAAGTCAAAGCATGGAGTTTTTTTTATAAAGAATATTATTAAGGAGTTAGCGATAAAAATTAGTATAATTGGTATAAATGAGCTCTCATTTACCACACTCTCAGGCACGACAAAAAGCTGCTGTCAAACGCATCACACAAGACATGGTTTCACAGTTCGACTTCATCGCAAGCCAGCAAAAGTTCAGTTAACCAAAAATTGGCGACTCAACAGTTTCGAGTTTCACTCCAATTGTAAGTCATTGACATTCAATCACAATAAAACACCAACAAAAATAGGCCACTAATATACGAGCAAAATCTATATAAACAATTGCATTATTGCTTTCATTCATTTTTATTAATTGTATTAACAAAGTATAATCAATGCTTTGCTCTCTGTTGCACAAAGTTTTTTGCTTTAATTAATATCTAATATCGAATTATTATGGCATAAACTATTATTATAAGTTTATGACTATTTTTGTGGTATTTTAAATTGGATTTACTACTAAACTTAGAAATTTAAAAAATTATCCAAACAAAAAGTAATTTAATTAAAGACAGTAAAATATAAATCTAATTTTGAAACTTATTTAAAGAAAGATAATTATATGAAAAAGATAAATATAGTATCTTTTAATAAAAGATATTCGGACACACTTTAAAAAACTAAAATTTTATATTTCAAAATGAAAATTCAAAAAAATAATTAAGTATCACACACTGATAAATGCAAATCTATTTGTTTTGCAATAACTGTTTTGCAGAAACTGGAACATTCATGAGCTTTTGTTAAAAAAATTTTAATTGAATCTTGCATTTAGTAATTAATTCAATGTCCAAATATCATTGAATAAATATACGGTCTATTACACTAAATTGTCCACTTTTTTCAACATCATAAGAATGCAATCGCAAAGTTTAGATCTGTTCTAAAGATCTGCAAAGATTTGTTTAGCATTATGTAAATGATTTTTTTGATAACGTTTTTAAATCAATTTTCAAATATTAATTCTAACACATTTTTAAATTAAATTTATTAAAAATAATATTATTACTGATATAATAATTCAAAATTTGATTCATCATAAGTGAATTCCCAATTAAACGAATTTTGCTTAAATAATAGTTTTTAAAAATTATTGGAACGTAATTTAATTAAATTATACCAATCAATTAATTAAGATCAAACTTTTGTTTTTTTCTAGCATTCGAAAACATTTTAATTGTTTATACAAGTTTTTAATTTATTAAAATACTAAAGTCTGAAACTATATTAGATAGTTATACATTTGTTTTGTTTATACGCTTTATAAATAGAAAAATACGATGACTTTATTTTAATATGAATTGGGTTAATGTCAGTAATAAAAAATTTTGAAGCTATCTTGTGGTTACACTTTTGTGATAGTAAATCAATTATGTGTTTGTTTGGGACTTAAAGAGTTAATAATTACATTCTATTCAATATTCTAATTAACTCTAAAGACAGCTCAGGTTTTATTTTAAAAAAATCATTGAAATTTTCGCAAAAAATAATCTGTCCTCAGGAAGGTTACCTGTTCTCAATTCTCATTATCATAAAATAACAAATACCGTCATTATCTTACCTTAATTGCTAATGTTTTTTCTTATTTTAATTTAGATTTGTTTAGACATTGCTCTAGTAATGACTTACCCTTAAGTTGATCAAACTTTATTGCCTATAAAAATTTTTTGATATTCTATTAAATATGATTACATAAGAATTGATGCAAATAAATTTGCATTTATATTTCATTTTAAATGTTAATTTTATTTATTTATTTGAATGTTCAATATTTCACTAATTTTTAAGAATTAGTAAAACATTTAATCAAATAAAATCAGACCATTAATCGATTCATAAGTCTTGACAGTATTCATAATGAATTATTTCAATTTTTTGCTTTTTTTTAAATATACAGATCTGTATACTGTGTAGTGAATTTGATTCGTTTCATGCATTATTAGATTGAAAGTCACGAACAAAGTTATATAATTATAATTGTATTTAAATAGCTTAAAAGTGAACGGTAATAACGATCCAATTCCTCGCGTTGTTCGGGTATGTGTGGCATATTTGGATAACGAAACAGCGTTACAAACTGAGGGCATATTTCGTCGCTCAGCAAATGTTAATATTGTTAAGGAAGTGCAAACATTATTCAACAATGGCTCAAAAGTGGATTTCGCGTCGTACGGCGATTCGGGTGTACACGTGGCCGCAGTCATCCTTAAATCATTTCTCCGTGAACTGGAAGAGCCGTTATTGACGTTTGATTTATACTACGATGTTCTCGATTTTCAGCAGATATCTGGAGGTCCGGGACCTCACTATCAAATCGAAAAGTTAGCCGTTGCTAAATCGCTAGTCATGCAGCGATTACCTGAAGATAATTACAAAGTAAGCTTTTCAATATTATCTTTAATCTGTATTTTATTTGTTTGAGGTTATTATGAGGACATTTCGCGATAGAAACCAGCATTAAATTAAATTATTTTTAATTGTGTCATTTGTGAATCTATCATAATTTTACAAGTTTAACAGTATCAAAGTATTACTGTATAATATATCACTTAAAATTTACTTATTTATACTTTTTCTTTTTATTTAAAATTTGGGCAGTTATTGAAATATATCGTCGAATTTCTGGTCAAAGTGATGGACCGCAGTGACCTCAATAAGATGACAGCTTCGAACCTGGCCATTGTCTTTGGCCCAAATCTTCTTTGGTCACGTAACACACAGGCCTCACTCACGTCGATAACTAACATCAATCATTTTACTGAATTTATATTCAGGAATCACGATCTCATATTTTCAAAGTGATTCTTATGTAAAGGTTTATATAGATTAGTATGGAATAACTTTCCATTTATTTTTAACGCTTACATTTCTGTTTATATATATTTTTTTTGTTAACATAAATGAATTTTAGTTTAAAATATATTAACGTTCATTTAAATTAATTAGCTTTTGCATCATTAAATTAAATTAAATCATCAAATTAAAAGTATATTAAATCTTGAAATGAGCATAATATGGAATGTTAATAGTGATAAAGTATTTTGATAGTGTTCTTATTTGTTTCATTAAGGAAATCATGTATATTTGCAATGTTTTTTCGATTTGTCTAGTGTTTCGAATGAGAAATAGTTTATTACAAAAGACCTTACTTTTTGGCACAAAATTCACTTTGAATATCCCGAAAATGACTTTATTGCAAATTATTTTGCACTAACATTCAATAAATAGGAAAAATATTTAAATTTGTTAGAAATTTTATCAGAAAATAATGTGGAAGTGTAAATTATAGCATTTTAATAGTAAATTATAGTTTTTGTTTAACATTTTAAAATTATTTTTTCTATCGATTAAAAAGGATTTAAGGTAGCATTTAGTGATTAAATGTTTTAATTGATTAATGTTACCATAACATGAAATTAAAAGCTCACATCTATTTCTTAATTAGTAAGATTGTCAAGAACTGAAATATTAATTTCAGAAATGTTTTTCTCTTATTAGTTTATATTATAATTTATACATAAACCATTCAAAATTTCATTATTCAAGCTTTGCTATGATATTTATTTATTCCGCAGGCATTGAATGTGACGAATATCTAGATAATCAATAGTAATGAATTAATTACTGCAGTTTATGGACAGTTTACTACATTTATGAGCAAAGTTTTTAATTTTATTGTCAAATTCATGAAATTTAAAATGTTTTAGAATTTAAATTGTAAATATGTGAAAAAATATATATTTGTTGCAAAAAATTATTTTTTAGTAACTCATCAGTTTTAAGATTATCTTTATTCTAAATATTCTGTTTTTTAAATAGAAATTAAAGTTATTAATCAGAAATATCACTACACATCTTTAATAGAAAGTAATTCAATTATTGAATATTACCACTTCTGGTAAACAGAATATTTCAATTATAAGAGTGCTTATTGTGAATATAATCCTAAATTGCAATTTATTTGTGGATTTTGAATTTATGAATTCAAAACTTATCTTTAAAAAATAACGTTATGATTAAACAAAGACAAGTAAGAGTGAAACGGGTTTAAAGCAAATGATAGTATATTTTAATTAAGCTAAAATTAATATATTTTAATATTAAATGCCAAATATAGCCATTGAATTCTATGTTCTCCATACGCCGAAAAGTAAAGTCTTTATTAAGCGAATAATAAAAGTTTGTAATTTTTTTTCTAAATTTGTTTTTAATTGATGGCAAAGCTAACTAATTTTAATTTTTGTTTTTTTTTGTTTTTAGTTTATTAATGTTTTGAAAATAATTAAAATTTTATTATTAAATAAAATCGATTTTTTTTATATAATTTAATATAATTAAGAATTGCTTTTTTATTCTAATTTGTTTTTTATTTATAAATTTTTAATGAAAATAATATTTATATATATATATACAATACAATATGTGACCATTAATGAAAAATGTAAGACTTCCATTAACTTTATTATTGATTTAATTGAAAATTTTATTTTGTGAAAATAAAATAATATAAATGAAACATTTCTCAAATTTTTTATCTTGTTTTCTGTTGCTTATCTAAAATTACATTATTTTGTTGCGTAAATTATCGCCACATTAATAGCGATGAGTTATTAATATTAATTTTTTTATTAAATTCCATGTTTTAATATTTTTAACTTTTTTTTTAAAAATTATTAATTTACTTAAATTTTGTAAATAGAGTAAAAATCGCGAATTCATGAATGCCAGCATTTTAATCACATTATTATCTAACGTAAAAGTCAAAGCTCGTGATGTTATGCCAATAGAATTGATTAACAATTATGAATTAGCACTCAATTATCACTTCATTGGCGTTTAATTTTATGTAACAACACGTTTATAAGCAAACAAAACAATCCATTGAGTAAACAGGTTTTATTAATTATTCTATATTTTATTATTATACAATTCTCGTTAGGATTTACTAAGAATGTGAATATTAATTTATAATTTATAATTTATATATATATATGAATATATTAATTTAACTATAAAAAAAAGTAATTTTATTGAAATTTATCGATTTTAGTTGAATGCGATTCTACAAAATCGGGAAATTTATTCGAATAAAATTCAATATTTAAAATTGTGAATTTAAAATGGAAATAATAGCGAGAGTGGAGATTGAATAAGAGATGTAGAGTTTGGTAACAAAAATAATATAAATATATATAAAAATAGCAAAAATATTGAGTCGAGATATTGCCATAAAGGCAGAGATGACAAACACTGGGCAGAGAGTCACTCAATTTGTTCACAATTTGGTACACAAATTCCCAGTACATGTGCACTATTTATAAAATATGCATACAGTCTTTTTATATGAAATTTTGGAGATACCAAACCTGAACAGAACAGAACAGAAGCGCTTGTATTCCCCATTCTCTTCCACTCACTCATTCAAACAATGAATAATTGATTCATTGGTCAGATATGTATTATCTGTGCGGCACTCTTTCGCGAATCGCAGTCAAATCACTCTCAGCCGAAATGACAAGAGAGGGGAGAAAGCAAAGCCATTACGATTTGGTGTAAAACTCGGCCCAATAATTGATATCAATTTGCTTTGTATTATGATATACAATGTTTGCCCTCTTCATTGAATATTCTATTATTATTGAGACATTTGACTACTGAGAGCGAGAGAGAGAGAGAGAGAGGAGAAGATGGACTACTCCTCTCCTCTCCTCTCGTCTCCTCTGTTGGCGAGTCATCTGAGGCAAGCATTATGCCATCTTTCCTATAATGTATTTTGTTGAGTAACATCGCTTTTACTCTCTACTCAATAATTTACTTTTATTGCCGTATTGTGTGCCGATTCCTATTCAAACAACTTCTAATCGCAGCCTAAAACTTTCATAAGGCTTATCTGAAATAATTACCACTCAAAACATTTACACTAACAACTCACTAATGAATTATTATGATTTACTCGGCTCTGTATGGAAAGACACATTAGATAATAATGTCTGTCTGTTCACATTCAATACAACACTAAACAATTTTTTCTCAAAAAAGCAGTCCTCGAGTTTGAAAAACATTGAAAAACAGAGACGGATAATAAACGATAGTCAGTCGTAGCATAACTACCATATTTAGATTTTGAATGCATAACTTATCAATGATGAGACAGGCATTTAAATAATGAGTTCAAATAGAGAGGGATCTCTGCTTTTCTCACTAATTAAGAAAACTTTACAATTTGCTTCTCTAATTTAAAGTTCAATGTTTTTTCTACGCTTTTGAATAAACAAATTTGTATATTCTGTCTATTTGTAATTAAATATAACAAGAATGTCTATATTTATGAGCTAATTTTAACATTATTTTAACATTATTGGCTTTGACTTTGACAAAAGCTATCTTATGGGCTCGAGATGTCATTAGAAAATGTTATTAGAAAGTGTTGTTGAGATAAATTATTAAAATAAATATTAGGGCCATATCATCGATAAAATATGTGAGCGCTTAAGTAATCCGCGAATAATAAAAATAATGTTAAAATCAGCTCATATGTATGATAATTCTTGTTTTTTAAAAATTAATTTAGTTATGTCAGCGCTCACTATATTCGAGATTTTTGTATTTTAGGAATAATACTGGATTTATATTAATCAAAATATAAATAATTTTCAACAACACTTTACACATAAATATGCAAACTATATAAAAAACATTAATGTTTAACTTATATCGTTCCTTATTTGACAGCTTTTAAAGTATTAAAAGACAAATAAAAATTTGAAATTAGGTTTCTTTTTTATAAGGGGAGGAAAAAATCAAACAGATAGACAGAGGAATATCTCACATCTATAAGATAAGCTTTGTCTGTTAAAATCAGCTAAAAATATTTAGAATTTAGCGCTTTAATTATGAAAATAAAAGATTATGATACCAGATGGTGGTTATACACTTATAACTACCTTTAATATAAAATTACATTACACTTTATAATTATAGCACTATTACTTAAAAAACTGTTGTTTTCTGTAAAATTTTATATAAAATTTAATGCGCATTATTTTCATATTAAAATATTAATTGATGCTTATAGATGTGGCAATTATATTCAAAATATATACATTCATGTTTTATAGAAATTTTTAAAAATTAAAAATTAGAAATCTTACGAATAATTTTAAATTATTTGCAATCAATCAAGACATTGATGTAGAATATCAATTATTGATGTTTTCATATTTATTAATTTTAATTTTAAAATTATAAAAAATAAGTTTTAAAATTTTAAAGAAGTTTTTATAATATTTTTATGATAAATATAATATTGCAATAAACAATAAATTTTAATGCTGTGTTTTGACTTTTAAACTGATCATAACTAAAAGTAAGTTAATATTATAAAATAAATTTATAATGATTGTTAATTTTCTAACGATACTAACAATAAAAAAATTTCAGAGTTTACCTTAAAAAAGGAGTAAAAGGTTCATTAAAACATTATTGTTATAATTGAAAATTATACTTAATGTAAATACAAGATAACTTATGTTTGACTTGTATAGAAGTAAATATTGAAGTAATTTCTTTTAATATAAAAATACGAGTGCACTAATTTTAAATGATAATAAGTTAAAAATCAAATGTTTTATTTAAAAAATGAGCTTTTAATATAAAAAATTTTAATAGATTAGCTTAAAATTGAATTAAAATATTTTAAACGGTGAACCATAATAGTCGGATAGAGTAATAATAGCTAAATAAGCACCGACTTTGATCTGTCATGCATTTCGATCCAAACGACATACAATGCAATGAATTCCATTTCTCTTAACTTTTACATACATTATCTACTTATGCAACTTTTATTTATATTATTATATTACCATTCACTTTATTCTCCATTAGTTGAACGAGTTTTGCGTTGAAGAAGTAGAAAACTAAACCATCATTAAATATTAATCTGACATTTGCTACAATATAAAACATTGCATTGATTTTGTTTGGTTTAATAAGAGAGAGATTATTTCGCAAATTAATGTTATTCATTGCGATTATAATTGATTAGATTTATTGTATTTTTTACTATCAATTTGTATTTTGCATTATATTTCAATACTTATGAACTTTTCATTTATTCTTTATATCATTTAAAAATTAAGTAAAAATTTTAATAAAGTCATAATAGTTTGTTAAATTTATAAAAATTATAATTTAATATAGGAAAGTATTAAAATAGATTGTTATACTTATCAAATTTGGAGAAGCATTAGGCTGTTGTCAATGTCAGAAACGACTAAACAAGACCACACATTGAAGACAATTGGCGACTAATAATAGAATTATCAATTATGTCGTATTAAACATTTAAAATAATATTACGAGAAGCTCTCGTTTAAAATCTTATAATTAAGCATATGTTTCATTTCATACTGTTTTCTCCGCTGGCAGTAGTTATTGGGTGGCTGTGGAGACCACACACACACGCTTATCATAACATCTTATTTTCAAATGATTTTCTTAACTTCACATCACGAATAGCTATTGTGTAAAACTTTTCTCGCAAATGCTTAATCATAATAAATGAAAAATATTTTAATTTAACTCTGGAATAAATTCCAATTAACTATTGGCAACTAGTAATTGGTCTTAAAAATACAATGTAATATAAATGCAAATAAATTTTTGGTATGAAATAATTTATTGTTATTATAAGAGTTATTGTTTCGATACATTCAAAATTCTTTTATACTCTGTTATTGGGAGAGAGAATTACATTATTAAAAGTGATTAATGTTACTTCACTTCACTCAATAAACAATTGAATATTCTCCTCAAAAATTTCTTTGAATTCATAATTATCGTTTCAAAATCATTTATTTTTCATTTCGAATCAAATTCTTTATCAAAGAAATTTTTTTTTGCCTCATTGTTAAAGCTTTAAAATGTCACACAATAATCGCTTTAATCAATTGCAAAATTCAGATCAAAATCTTTATAATCGCTCCCTCGTGTTGAACTATAATTGATAGGTTCAATCAAAAGATGATATTTACAGAAATTATATTCCAGGCATACTTTTCGCATTAATAATATCATGATTTTAAAAATTACTCTTCTAATAAAGAAAATTATTCTACAAACACTTAGATTAATATCATTATTTTAATCAATTATTAGATAAAATGACATAAATTATTATCAAATTTGATACACTTCATTATAATTGCATAAATATGAATGCATTTTTATAATTTATTTAAAATTTGTTTTCTTAAATCGTCGGCAGCTGTACTACCGGTAAATTTCTAATCACGAGCGTATTTAATTTAATGATGTATTTCATTTATTTCTATCCTTTTATTTTACAGATTAGTGTTGATAGCTTTAGTTACAGTTATTATTTAATGATAAACTATATTATTAATGATAACTAGATTAAGTGTAAAAGCTTTTATTTTTGTTTTTAAATTGCAAATGTATTTTTATTTTGCTCTAAAGTTATTGTTAATTTTGGTAAAGTCTTATTTTGATATTATTCTAACCACAAATATTAGACAAACATTGGACCTTCAAATCATAGAAGTTACTGATTTCTTCAACACCTTCTTTATGGTAAGAAATTTAAGGACAAAAACGTTATCGAAACTGGTTTATCTGAATATTTCTGGTCTAAACCTAAACCGATGTACGACACCGCTAAAAGCTTCATAATTGTTGGTCAATTAGATATCAAAAATAATTGCAATTACACTGCAAATTAAAATCTCAATAGTTTAATTTGATTATAAATTTGCACCAATAAAACCCAAAGACCCAAATTTCAGCAAAATATTAAAAGCCAAAGACTTTCCTCCCAATCTAATCACTGGTAGTAATTAATTTTTAGATCTCCTTCTCTTTCCACACTTAACAAGCGAATGCATATATAACTTTGATTAATATTTCTTCAATTGTATACTTGATTTTAAAAATGTATCGATATTATTAAATATACCTGTAGGCGAATAACTATGAATTTAACTTTGTTATCGCAATTATTTTTTTATTATAAACTCATTATTTGCATTTTTCAATAGTTGAAACCTGAAAACTGATACAGTCAGCCCTCGAATATGGCAATAGATGTGTTGGCAAGTCTTGTAGATGGCAATAGATTTTTGAAGCCCCAAAGAGTTTTGCTATTCTTATAATGTTAAAAAGTCTTGAAGTTGGCAACTCATGAGATGGCAAAACCTTAGA
>JAQIYA010001924.1:0-11183 GCA_034699355.1 Microtritia minima
TAAGAACATCATATCCATCGCTAACCCCTCTCCCGGACAGACACGCCTTCCGCTGCCGAACGGTATGAAAGCTGGCATTCGTTTAGTGATGAGATCTCCATTGATGTCAAGAAATCTTTCGGGAATAAAGTGTTCGGCATTTGTCCAGTAATTGCTGTCATGAAGGATAGAGTACTGGTATAATATTAACATTGTGTTGGGCGGTATTGAATGTCCGGCTTTTTGGTTAAATAATAGTAAAATAAAAATAAAATTTGAATTATGATAAAAGTCAAAAATAAAAATATTTTTTACCGATTGTTGTCTGTGATAAATTTTTGTGCGGCACTCCAATCGTCGCCACATTCCGAAAGCGTAACGTTTCCATAATAAATGCTCGCAAATAATGAAATCGATTTCTATCAGATAATTGCGGGGTTTCGGAGCCTAAATATAAAATTACTGAATGTTTTACATTTTTTACGTAATTTAGATATTTTGCACAAATTTAGTAATTTTATTGTCGCAAACTATAACTGCCTGATAGATACCAAACTCATAAAATTTATATTAAAGAAACAAATTTAGTGAAATTATTACATCAAATTTTTTACAATGTTATATAATGAGTATTTTTAATTATGTTACATAACAAAATATTTTATAACATCTTCTAATTATTTATTACTTAAAATGTTTTGCTTTTACAAAAATACTAAGTCTTTTGTAAACATTAATTTAATATAGTCGAGTATTTTTAATAATTAAATAAATATGAATTTAATCGAATACAGTCTAACCTATTACTTGTATAACTTCTTCACGTAATTTGTTTTGAATGTCAGGATAATAAGCCATTATTAGTAACATAAACAAAATCGTGTGTTGAGTCGTATCACTGCCGGCTTTATATGGAAAAAAATAGTTATTATTGATAACTTAACCTAATAATAATTAATTAATTAATAACTTAATAACTTATTAATTAGAAAATATTAGCAAAAATTCTATAAATTAAATAATTTGAACAATTTTATAATAATAAAAGACTGAATAGCTAATGACAAACCAACAAATAATGAATTAATTGTGCCAATGATTGTCTCTTTATCTAAATTAAAATCATATTCTTCTCTATCATTGAGTTCATTACTCGCCGATATTAAAGCATTGCATAGATTGCTGTACTTATCAATATCGGTATCATTTTTTAATTGTAAGCATCGCTCGTAATTGGTCTCCAAATTATGAAAAAAATTATTTAATGACGTTTCACTCGTTTCGGTCCACGGATTTAAAAATTTCAAAGCGGGCACAAAATGCAGCGATAATTTTATGAGTGCATCCCTTGAAAACGAATCAATAGTTTTCATTATGAATTCAATTTCTTTGTCCGCAAAACTATACTTTTTCTCGAACAATAATTCGGCCATTATTTTCGTGAATAAAGGCATGAAATATATTTTCGGATCAATAGCTCTGTTTTCCTTCAATTTAATTGCGGCCACAATTTCGTGAATTGAATCGCAAACAATATTACGAAAATTTTCTGAAGATTTTATTTTTCTTAAAATTAAAAAAATAATCATTCTATAAAATATTTAAGTAAAATTAATCGCTAAAATACCGCATCGCTTCAATCGATACTTTTCTTATGTGTTTCACTTTCGGAGTGTAATCTTCAAAAAATATTGACGGGTAAGTCTCGTGCTTTAAAAGCTCCTGAGTTGGCAAATATGGAACGACCCGAACAATTATCAGTTTTAAACGCTTCGACACCTGCTTCGCAGTCAGTTATGATAATAGCCGGCGTCGAACCGAACCAAAACGTATACACTTTTCCATATTTTTCTGACAAATCGCCAAATTTTAAAAATGGATGCTTTTTACGATTGAATAGCACTGTTTTGACATATAAATTAAATTAGCATCAATTTCTATATTACACTTAATATAAGAGTGTATATTTGAAAAGTGTTACCATTAATATTAATTACCACAATTCACTTACAATGTAAATTTCCTATGATAGGCACCGGCAATGGTCCGCATGGATAGAGATTGAGTTTGGCGTAAAATCGGTACACATTTATAATCACTATTGTTATTAAACATATTATAGTATATATAAATATTTCTGTTAAAATGCTGACAACCATTATCAAAGCATTAATACAATTAATTTAATATATCGACGTTTTAAATGGATTTACAGATGTTTCTGTAAAAATCAAATTTAAAGCAGTTTTAATTAAAAACATAATTACTTATGAATTTGTAATATATATGTCTGTTTTTTCTATTCTAAAGCATTAAACTTTTACTCGAAGCTAGAGTGAGAAAATAAAATTTACAAAATATGAACTTTTTTACAAAAAAAATACAAAAGATTTGGACTTTATTTGGACATTAAAAATTTTAATAATGTATTTATGAAAATTTAATAAATGAATAAATTTTAAATACAAATATTACTCAAAAATTTGTACTTTTTTTTACAAAATTTTACATATTTTTATAAACGTATTTTAAATTATAATTTAATATAATTTTTGAATTCAATGCAATAAAAATCAAATTATTTTTAATACAAAATTGCTTAAATCAAAACAGTTGTTTAAGTTGAGTTGAGTTGTTTTAGGTTAGAAATTGCTAGCTTTAAGAAAATCAGTTAATGAAAGTGAAAATAAAAATTAGTGAACTTTCTTTACATAAAGAACTGATATTTTGATTTAATATATGGGCGTTTAATGAGTTTATATCATTTAAATAACTCTTTTCTAGACTTTAAGCTCTTAAACTTTTAAATATTTTTAATGGATTAAATGCAAACTGTAAAATAAATATTTATTTATATTTTAATGCTAAACTGAAAAATGTTTCTTTACTAATAGTGGTCCTATCACGATAATTTGATAAATTAAATAAAATAACGCATAAGGATTAAAAAAGGGACCTTAATTTAAACGTAATTAATGAATTAAATGCACACTGATTGTTATTGTTCAGAGTGTAAGTGGTCACTAACATGTGTTAGTCATAATTGTTCATTGAATTGATTTTATATGTCTGTGATAACCACGATATCAGGCTCTAATCAAGAATAGGTCAGAAAACGTTTTGGCAGTCTCTTGATTTTGCTGTTAACAAATTTGTTAAAACATTATGAATCTTTAACCAAATTAAAAGATGTCATCGATTTACATCATAATGATGGCAAATACGTATTTTGCCCTATCTGGTGAGTGAGCATTACGCCAGAAACACAATTGAGATCATTAAAGCTTTTGGCATCAAGTTTGAACCATAAGAGCTTAACACTTCAAATGTCCCCCAATTAAGACCAATTGAGAATTTTCGAACTTATTTAAAGCAAAAAGTGTATGAGGATAACTAGTCAAGTGATAATTATAAAGAAATTGAAGATAAAATTAAATTAAATACAAATAAAACACCAAAAAACTTCTGCCAAAACGCTATTAAAACTCTTAAGACAAAAATTCGCATTGCAGTTGATCGTGGCATGCTATCTATGATTAATTGATTTTATATTTTTTATCATTAATTGTACTATAATTGATGAAAATTTTGTTTAATTATGTCTAATTGTTTACTTTTTATCAATAAAAATTTAAGTGGTCCCAGATTTAATCCTTATGCGTTATGATAACTTTTATGACAAAACTGGTTGAAAATACTAAATAAATATCATGTTTTTAATATTTTATTTGATTATAGTGCAAACAGTTAAATAAACATTAATTACATTTAATTATAAATGAAACTCCTGCTCATTTATAATATGGCATATATTATGAAGTATGCGAACATAAATAAAGACAAAATTAATAATTATACATATTTTTAAATAGATGCAAAATTATTACCGTAACCTTTGACAAGAAATGCCATACTTGTATTGAGCAAGTTTTTCCTCAATAATTAAAATGTTAATAAATGCCTATTTTACTGAATTTTTTGTTAATCAAATAATATTAAATAAATCATATTTAAAGAGTGTTTGAACCTGTTTTTAACAAATTATAGCTATCAATCTTTAAATATCCATATCACTCGATTCAGTAAATCAAAATCAGTTTACCGACATAAGCATGCGTTGAGTTTGTAAAGTTTAGTGGCTTTGAGTTTGCATATAATTATTATAGATATCGCAAACAAATGAGAAAAGTGAAGAAACAAAGTAATTGATTTTAATTTAAAAGTTTTAATATATAAACTCCATGTCACGTGTAGTTAATTAAATTTAATTTGGGTTTAATATCGAAGTTATTTATTGAAAACTAAAATAATGAGCGCACACACTATTGCCAATATTTGAAAAGAGCAATTTTTTTCTTTAGAATTAAAATACAAATATATGTAAATTTTACAGCTTTTATGTTAATCTAGTAATATGGGTTATGTTAAAGGGTTGATATTTAATATGTTTTTAACCAGTTTTAACAAAATTATAATTATAGCTTAATTAATTTTATATAGAGTTTTTTAGATTAAATTAATTTTAATTTAGGAATAGATTTTCAAAGTGATAATTAAAATATAAGGTATTTTTATATGGAAACAATAATTCACAAACAGGATATTAAATGTTAAACATAAATATGTAAATTTTTCAGTAACAATTACAGTTTTTATTTAAATCCAATAATATATTAAAATTATAATATTTAATTAGTGCGATAATCAATGTTTTAATCATTTTTGAACATACATAACTAAATAAATTTTTTAATTTATAATTACTTTTTAATGTTAATTTATTAAATCAAGTTAAACTAACAAACTTTTTAACTGTTTGAAAATTTACAAAATGAATTTATATATAAAATTCTTATATAAATTTATACATAAATGAATTAAAATTTGATTAAAAGTAGATTAAAAATACACATTACATTTCACAAATTGATTTATTTATGCTTAATTTATGTTTTATATTTTACTTATTCAATTAAAATAAAATTAATTAACAGTTTTCGCGTTCATCCAAATATTAGATGAACATATTTTTCTATAAAAATTTTAAAAATTAAATAAAAATATACTCTACAGTTTGCTTTTAATCTAATCAAATATTTAAACATCATTTGTTAATAAGTGTTTAAAGATAATAAACGAGTTAATTAAAATCATATTGAATTTAAATATCACCGGTATATCTTTCGAGCTTAGTTTAACTACATATTGCATTATTCTGGTGTACAGACATAAGTGTCAATAAACTTTCTTTTTCGGCATAAATTCAACTATAAATTATATAGAGTGATTTTTCTTACGTGTCCGGATCACAGAGTGGTACTCGATTTAACTTTCCCCGCTTTAACTTTAAGTTTAATGATTGTTTAAATAGTCAATATTTGGTCACTCAAATTGATATTTTGTTGAAAGTTGTGTAAGTCTTCATTATGTTTAAAACTTGATTACAAACACTTAATAATTTAAAGATCACACTTAATTAAAAGCAAAGTATTTAATAACAGAACACTCTCTTCAGTTGTGTAAGTCTTCATTATGTTTAAAACTTGATTACAAACATTTAACAATTTAAAGATTTAAACACTTTGTTTAATTGAGTGCTTCAATAACAATGAACTCAATATCAAAACTTTAATATTAAAGAGCATGTGATATAGACTCACATGCTTTTCTAAGAAAAGTCAGAGCGAGTTAACGTCTGTCAACCGGTCACGTAAGAAAAATCACTCTATATTTGACAACATTTTAATTTTAAACTGTAATTTCAACAAAAAAAACGATAAATTATTATTATTTAAGAATAATTAAGTTATAAAAATATGAATCCATTCATATCACTCATTAAATTTATTTAACACGCAACATCTGAAATCAGCCGTAAATATTCGGATGCATTTACAATATTAATAATATAAGTAAAAATATTAAAATAACTGACATAACATTATAAAAACTTTTAGATGTTTTATTAAATTTTATTAATTTGCTATAAATTTTTTTAAAAATTTCATTGTCTATTAACAATTTTTTTTGGTTATTTGAAAATTGGTTTTAAAAATGTAAAACTAATTTATTCTTAATATTAATAAAAATTATATTATAAATAGAACTTATAATAATATCATATTTAAAATTAAATTTAGTAAAAAATTTAATAATAAAACTGTAGATATCATTTCGACGGGTATCGCAATTAACTATTAATTTGCATATAAAAGAAAGAATGTCAAGACAAAAGTCATTTATGATTCCGTATTTAATCGTAAATAAGATAACCATATATATAGCATCCATAAACTCATCGCACAAACCACTAATTTGCTGATCATTGCAGTGAGTTATCACTCGATTCAGTGTCTGAAATGCCTGTTCAACAATAGAAATCTCGCATTTCATTATTAAATAGATTAGTGTTTGTATTAATTTCGAATCAAACAGGTATTGTATTTGCGGCGAACGCATGAAATGAATTGAATCTAATAATCGAAACGCGTCTCGTTTTGGTTCGATATTGTTTGACACCAATAACTGAGATATTGTTTTAAACACTTCAAAATTTAATTTACTGTTTCTTATCGATCGTTGCATTTCTTTTTTAGTACACAAATAGATAGTAAAAATTGTTATAAAATCATATTTGGAATCTTCGTTCGGCATTAATATTCTTCGGAGTAACTTATCCTGAATTTCTACGCAAACAATCAATTCGAGACCGAACCCCATGTCTGCGATTTTCTTAATTATAATATTATAGCAATCGCTAATGACTTTATTGTAGTGATGGACGAGTTTGTGTACCGCCGGTAACAGACATTTGAGGGTATCGTAAGCAACGTTCACAGTATTGAATACCATCGACACAAGTATAAGCAAAGCAAGCGATTTGTTGGTCTCGACCACCGATACGATAGTCGGCAAGAAGTTTGAGCTCAGAAATCTTTGCCGACAATAATGACAATGATTGGCAATAAAGTTCGCTGTCGTCATAATGTGATAAATAATATTATCGTTATCTGCTTTTAATTGCTGCCGAAATATATCGCTAAAAAATTGTTCACAAACGTAGTAATGCTCGTCTAATTCAAACAAAACCCTCACGTAATTAAAGAGTGTCTGCGATAAACTAGTTTTTAATTCAATATCAAAATTTGCTCTATTTTTCTCAGTAAATATTTTCGCACTCAATTCAAACAGATTTAATTGAGTGAATTTATTGTGTCGATTCAAATACAGCTCCACTGGTATTGTAATCATTATTTTTCTGAACCACTTTAATGACTCCATAATTGATTTCTTGTTCGAGTAATTTCGTAACGAAACTATATTCTCGTCAATTGCGCCGACAATAGCCGTGTAGTCAACCAATAACGGTCTCATTTGGATTTGTTTGGCCGACAAACTACAATCTAAAACATTCTCATTTGTCACGTGGTTTTTCTCGAACCAAATCAGCGAGAAGTTAATGGTGTGGAACTCGTAATTGGTATATGTTTGACGAGAGACGGCGAAGTGGTCACTCATTTTGACGAAAACATTTCTACCATTGATTTCGTAGCAGTAAATATTAAGCAGAGATAGATATTTATTATGCAACGAATTGAGCACAGCCTTAGTTTCGTAATTGTCTAAATTTAAATTCATTGTTCGCAAATATCTTTCGTTAAAAAGAGCGGTATTAGTTAGAGGGGAGATTTTTCGTGCAATAAAGGCGTCGAATATAGTGATGCCATAATTTAAGTGACGAATTGCGGCGCAAAAGTTTCGGTCACTAAATTGATTATCGATTGTAAAAATTGCATCCATTCTTACCTCACAATAATAGACAACGTTTGCGCTAATATTTCTTAATTCTGATTCAATACGTTTTTCAATTTCATCCACAATTCTGTAATTTTTGATAGCTTTAATTGAAACACATTTAAACAATTCAATGGTCTCATCAGTGATGTCATTGCGCTTATAAATTAAAGCCTCTTCAAAATTAAAATACTTATTTAATGATAAGTTAATGAGAATTAACACCAACTTTGGAAGCTTAAAGTTGTCCACAAAGCGTATCCAGAAATAGGGACAATTATACCAATTTATCAAATTTGTTGCGGGATTTAATTTACTGTCGACAGTAGCGATACAGACATAATACGATTTGTCGAGTCTGTTGAATACGCTTTCCATGTAATCGCAAATATCGGTCAAATCGATAGACAGGTATAGCGAGAGAATTGTTTTATGCAATATATACACGATTTTTTCATCACTGATTAAATTGGTATTTATTCGAAACAAATTCTGTTTGAGAGCGCTATTGATTGCACAAAACTCGCGTATTATTTTCATCGATGGAACCGCTGTTAAGTAACGTCTATTATATTCTCGGTTTCGACGGGCGAGACATTTGGCGATCAATATTTCAGCGCTCAATAAATTATTAATTTCTTCTGTATTAGAAATTCTAAATCGATTCACGAATTGTGAGCCCAAACAATATGAAATTTTATCCATTCGAAGCAATATTTCTTTACAGTTAACTCTTCGCATCGCTTTATATCCCAATAACTGTCTTATTAGAGTTAATTGTTTGAAGGGATTATATTTTGTGTCTGAGAATGTTATGATTTTAATATTTTCAATGTCTTCACTATCGATACAAAACAATTCGCATAAAATAACTCTAAGTCTATACATATCGTTAGATCTTTGATGAATAAATGTTTTACTATTTAATTTATTTATATCGTAATCAATAGAATATAAACCAAAATCGCTCAGTTTTATCTAATGTTTTCTCTTTCTTTAACCAATAAAATATTAGATAGTTTTAAATTTTTGTGCGCTATTTTGTGTGAATGAAGAAAATCGAGACCTTTTAATATATCAGCAAAAAATTCAGACGATATATAAGCGCCGAATAGAGTCATCCCTTGAGTGTAACTCTGATTGAGTTCTACATTAATTTTGTCCAACGCTTGTCTCAAATTCATTGAACACAACTCCATAGTTATGTATAAAATTGTTTGTTTCGAATTCTCATTAACTTCCTTATCATTACATTCTATTTCTTCTTCAAAACATATCTTATATTTAACCAAATATTTGTTACTCAATCTTCCATTTAATTTTGTTAATTCATTTAATTCTTGTCTATTATATTCTATCAAAAATAATTAATTTATATTTTCAAACAAAATTTATATAATTCATTGTTATATTTTATAAAATAAATTCTGTAAATAAATAGCATATAATATTAATCTACGTTTTTAGTTGCATAAAAATTCATCCCTCATATTCGGCTAAATTAAATATTTTTTATTAAAATAATAAAATTAGAGGTTAAAACATGTACTTTATATTATTAATGACTTAATATTGAATAGCTTGTCATTCACATTCTCATGCATTTTTAACAAAATTTTGAAAACTAACATCCAATATGTTACTAAGAAACTTAGTGATGATAAGACTATGTATTCAGTATTCAAAAATTTCTAACGTTTATCTTTCTATAGAATGCCTAAAATATTTTTAAAATAAAATAATTTGTTATAACATACCCGTAATAATAATTTTGTTGATGGCGTATATGTGTTCATCCAATTTATGCTTCACTCTAAACACCTCTCCATTCACACCTCTTCCTATCAATTCTAACTCGTCGTATGTCTTGCCATACATAAAGTCTGATTGATTGTATGATTGATTGTCTGATTGATTGTCTGATTGATTGTCTGAATGATTGTCTGAATGATTGTCTGATTGATCTAATGGTTTATATGTATTCAATCGATAACAGCAACTGTTCACAAACGTATTCCATATTTTATTCATTTTACTTACAACAAAATATCTATATTAAACTATTAACAGATTTTTAAAATTGTTGCGTTAAAAAGGCAGCACTGAATCTTGAGCACAGCTAATATAATACCAATTCTGTGTAAAACTTACAAACTTATCAGAGATGCTATTAATTAAAACAAATTCAAAAGATTAGTGACAATCCCTCTAACTATGTATTGATGTGCTATACTTTCGTTAGTTTACTGACAATACTATGCTATTCTATTGATATAACTTTCTTTTAACTAAATATTTGCTTTTCGCTCCAACATTTAATTTGTTGATTTCATTGAAAATATTTCTATTAAATTCTAAAGGAAAAATTTTAAATTTTAAAAAGTTTATTTTAAACAAAATATAATATTTTTATAATTTTAAAAGTAAAATTATTTTTTTTATCATACAGTGTTTTTCTAAGAGAAGTGGTCCCACAACTTGTTCTGTTTTTACCATAAAACCATAAACTTTTTATATATAAATGTTACAATTTTTTGTAATTTACATTTTTAAAAATTTAAAAAAAAATATTTTTTGAGTTATCTTATTTACTACAAGATTAGAGATGGGAAGTCTCAGACTGAGACTGTGTTTGACGAATTCTCAGTCTCAGTCTCAAAGTCTCGAATATTTTTATGCTGTAATAAAACAACATATTAATAAAATATATTAGAGACTATATATATTTACTTTATACTTAAAACTTTAAAATTTAATGTTTATATAACATCTTTAGTTAAAAAATACTTGTTTATATCACAAAATAAATATTAAAAATTTAATTTTTATTATATGAGACTTTGAGACCATAGGATTCCAAAGTCTCAGTCTCAGACTGAGGCTTTTTTGCCCATCTCTATACCAGATAATTACTTTCTATTAAAAGAGTCATAACCTTTTTTTTAAATTACTATTCGCCAAAATAATAAAAAATTATTTCCCAATACATACCATTAATTTTAGTTTTCTTCATTACGTACATGTGTTCGTCCAATTTATGCTTCACTTTAAACACCTCTACATTAATACCATTTCCTATCAAATCTAACTCTTAATATGTCGTGCCATACATTATAAATGATTGATTTCTTTCAATAAAAACTAATTTAAATTACAATCAAATTTCTTCTGTATTTAATTGTTTAATAAATATTTATAATTTCTATTCTACAAATAATAAATTAACAATATTTAAAAGGAATAAAAAAAAATTAACAACATATGTGTTGCAACGCACTTACAATTTAAGTCAATTGTTAGAGTGTGATCAGTCGTCCAGTTTTAACGATTTTAAAAATAGTTAAAATTATATATGTTTACTACATTTAATTGCCTAATTATAATAATTTAAATTATTTTTAGATTTAAAT
>JAQIYA010001925.1:0-11182 GCA_034699355.1 Microtritia minima
AAAATTAGTTACTATTAAGCATTACTTACCATACAATTGCCTTTCGACACAACGCCAGCGCACACCTGGTTCTGCGTCACACCAATGACTTTGGCGAAAGCGTTTTTGCATGTGTTATAGTCGACAATTGGTATTTCAACCCTCCTTAACAGATCAGGTGATACCCTCTGATTTTTATCTAAGTAACCCCAACCCGATGACAACGCGGTGCCAGAATATTCTCTGAGAGATACCTCACTGGTGGGCAGACATACTTTGTTGACGAGAACCCTTCCCTGTTGTGTGGAGTACTGCATCGGAACGCTTGTCTGAAGAAGTGCGATATCGTTCTGTCCCGAAGATCTGTCCCAAGCGTTATGAACGACAATGCGAGCGATTGGAAGAATTTGTACTCCTTTTTCAAGTGCTGTGTTTCGCCAGTCATTAGTTCCCGCCAATGCTCTGATTGATCCAGGAGTGTATGACCACCGCATGCTATTTTATAAATATTATAATTAATTTAAAAAGTTTAGATTATAATTAAAAACATAGTGTTTAATATTTTAAATCGCCATAAAATTTTATTGCTTTAACGGTCTGTTTTCATTTTTCACACTCGAATTTTTCAATGCGATTACACTACAATGTATTGCGCTTTAATTAGCTTATCGTAAAACTGTAAATAGTATTTATGTAAATATTTGTATTTTTAACAAACAAATTCGAAAGTGAAAAAATGTATGATAGTATAAATAATATTTACCTAAATATTTATAAAATAAATATTTAAAAAGTTAAAAAACAAAATATTATTACCTCTCGACACAATGAGCTGCAGTTAAAATCCAATTTTCATTAATGATAGAACCGCCACAAAAGTGCGTCCACTTCGGCTGCCACTGTCCAGTCTTCCTCTGGATCGACACCTGCCACGGAAACTCTCCGATATCGGCAACAGTTCCGCCAACTATTCTATGCGTTAAATCATTTCTAGCGTTTGCGAATTTTCCACATTCAAGACTAACTATATTTTATATTCAATATTAAATCAGCTCAAAGTGTTTGAAAGCAAAGTAATGTCTACGATGAATATAAATATTAAAAACTACAATAACCTGCTTCGTTCACCAGCAGACATAAGCACAGACAATATATGGAAAGCATAATTCGTAGTTTGACGAATAAGAGACACTAACAAAGTTTGATAGACTGAGTTATAAATGTTTAGTCAATTCGATCATAACTTTTATTTATATCGAAAGGGAAAACAAGGCCACTCATTATCCGTGCCATTTAAATATATCCGATGCCCAACATTTTTTAAATCAATGCTAAATATGATAATATCCTGTGTTGTGATTTAAATAAGAACATCGAAAGGATTAATTGCGCAAACGAATCACACCTACAGTTATTTGTAATTTATAGCGAAACAATTTATTGATAAAATTAATAGTAATTTGTAATTATGTCATTGTTTATATTTGTATCATATGATTAAATTTTAAATTGTTAATAATATCAAACATAATATAAACGTTGTCACATGAGTTCGGCACGAGTCCATATGATGTATATGATGGTGATTTGCTCATTTATTTATTCATTTAATTGCTTTCATATTTGCTTTCAATAAATACCACTATATTGTATTCATTTTCACTTTAATTATTTTTTTTTAAACACACATATTTGTATTTTGGAATTAATTTATAATTTAATAACAGTTGATCAAAGATTTACATTTAAATTATATTTAGATTTAAGTAAATAATCGTAATTTTTACAATTTGATATTAATTATATTAATGATATTGTTTTCAACATTTTCATAATTTTTTTTATTGAATTACTACAAATCATTCATATTTATAATAATATTATTCTCTAAAAATAATTAACATTTTACAATATTAAAAATTATGAATATAATTTTAGTAAAGAATAAAAAAAACATTAATGATTAATAAGCTCCGGAATTTATCCCATTTGACTATTTAATGATTATTTCAAAGAAAATTTGCAAAATTACTAGACGTATATATTCATGTCTATATTTGACTATAAACACTGAAGATTGATGTCTCAATTTCTTCTGAACATTTTTTTCTGCGCCTCCCGAAGGAAGAATATAATTATAATTTAATTAATACATTTTATAGCACTAAAACATTTGGGTTAAATCATATGATACGCAGACACAGAATAAATTAAGCATAGATATGGCAATGAATTAATTGTGAGTGTGTCACAGTTATATCAGATAATATTCAGACATAACTATTTACCAATTTTCCTAACGTGAGCTCTTAATCGCGTTTGAGGGGATCACAAATAAGACATGATTTTTAAGAGGATTATAAAATTTTCTTTATATGCGATGTACAAAATGTACTTTTGCTAAATAAAAAATCTTATAGAATTAATATGGCACTGATAATCTATAAATACATTTTTATTTTGTCATTTATTTTTTTCGGTTAGGCTTAGGGCTATGAAAACTTAGGACAATTTGTAAAACTTGTATGACAACAAGATTTTTATAAATAGATACTTAGAAATTTTTAATTTTTAAATTAAAAAACAAAATAACAATCAAAAATTGCAAAAAAAAGTTACAATTTATAACTTATAAAAAATAATTAAGTTAAAATAATTGCAATTATTTTTTACTTTAATAGTTTTTTTTAAAAAAAAAGTCAAGATAAAAATTAATTAGTATTTTTACTTAAGTTAATAATTTTAATTATTCATATTTTGATTTATATTCATATTCAGTTTGAAGAAATTGAATTAATTAGTAAAAATTGTTTTATATTACAACTTTAATTTTTATCAATTAAAATTTTCCTATGTTATTATTTATTTACATTAATTTTATTAAATTTAAATAAACATTAATGTTTAATAAATCCATTGCCGTTAATCGAAATTAGATCTTTAATAACGGATTCATCAGAAATAGTTGACAAATCTCCTAAATTGTAATCATTTCTAGCAATTTTAGCCAATATTCTGCGCATTATTTTACCAGATCTTGTTTTTGGCAACGCTTTCACTGAGTGTATAACTTCTGGAGAAGCCAGAGGTCCAATTTTTTCTCTAACTATGAAAAAACAAAACATGTTTACGTTTTATGATATGTTAATTTTATTGTCAAATTGAAATTAAAATCAATTAACTACACTTCAATTAATTTATCATTCATTAAATAATTTAATAAATTAAACACAATATAAAATTTCAAAATAATGCCACAATTTTACCCTTCAGTTTGATTTCCATTTCCAATCCAGTTTCATATGTGTATTGAGACTTAAGTACAACAAAACAACAAATACATTCTCCTTTAATAGAGTGAGGCATCGAAACGGCTGCCACTTCTGCCACTTTTTTATTATCCAAAATTGCAGACTCGACTTCGGCAGTTGAAAGCAAATGTCCCGAAACATTGAGCATATCATCCGTTCTACCAGTTATCCAATAATAACCGTCTTTATCACGAATTGCTCCTTAAATTATAAATAAATAATTAATAAAAATTTATAATATTAAATGTTTTAATATAAAAATTTGTTAAATAATTTCATTGCGTGACAAACAATTGTGACATTTCTCTATTTATCTTTATATAAATCATAATTTTATGTTCGATTTATGTTCGAATGTTTCTGTTTCGGTAAATTTATTCAAATTTCCTTATTTTCAATACAAATAATTTTTAACCGCATATATTAAAATCCTTACTTAATTTTGTATTGAATGACTATGAAATTCACTTTAGATAAGGTGTTTAAGAGAGTAATAATTAATAATTTTAAAATTATTTTAAAAACGCTATAACAATGACTAGTAAATAATAAATTTATTTTTAAATTTATTATTAGTACAAAGCACTGTTTAAGTATATTAGTAATTCATATTTTGCAACAACAACATACAACTTATTTGTTTTTCGCAATGATTTCATTTTATTAAATATATTTATGCGGGATTTACCATCGCCTGTGAAGTAATAACTCGGAAATTTGCTGAAATAGGTATTTTCAAATCGCTCGTGATTACCATCAATAGTTCTCGCAATTGAGGGCCAACCGCTCTTTAAAGTTAATAATAATTTTATCATTTTATCATTAGAGTGCACAGATATGATATCATAAAAAAACTTCCTAATTCCTAATTCCTTGTCAAAATATTTGTTTACTTTATTTTAAGCGTTTCGAGTAAGGAAGTAATCATATTCAAAACAAACTTTAATTATAAAGTTTATTTATAATAAATAATTTTGCAATCCTTTCTATTTCAAAACCAATATTTTTTTGTAAAACAGATCTCGACTGATTTTAATTGAACATTTAATGTGATTTTTAAAACTATTTAAGTATGAGACTTATTAAAATTATTTTAATTTAATCATAAATTTTTAGTAAATTTTTTAAAACAAAATTTCTATTTAATCAAATTGACTTTAATATAAACCATAAGCGATTTGGTAAGTTTTAATATATTTGAATTCATTATATTTTTATTATGTATATATATTTCATAGTATATATTGTATATTATTAAAATAATTGTTTAATTATAGTCATAATCAGATAATAAATTATGTTCTAATAAAATTAAACATGAATTAAATTAAAAATACCTTGAAAGCCAGATATCCAGTGGCAGATCCAGTAAGCTCTTTGCCGTCTTCGTTCAGAATTGCTGGTTGAATGCCAAAGAATGGCAACGTTGCAGATCCAGGTTTCATAGGAACACAACCAGGAATTGGAAATATCATGGGAGCGCCCTTTAATCGTTTCGTATGAATAAATCTAATTTAATAATTGTAATTAAAATGCTTACAGTTTCGGTTTGAAAATAGGTGTCAACGATGGGACAGCGACCCCGTCCAACAACGTTGTACAACCAGAGCCACGCTTCGCGATTGATAGGCTCGCCAACCAAAGCCATTAATCGCAAGCTTGACATTTCATGCTTCTTCACCCAATCGTCTCCAAACTTCATCAAAGCTCTAACAGCAGTCGGAGCCGTATAGAAAATATTCACTCTATAAATGTCAATAATTTCCCACAATCTTCCGGCGTTTGGATGCATAGGTGTTCCTTCAAATAAGACAACTGTCGCCCCATTGGCGAGAGCGCCGTAAACATTAGCCGTGTGGCCAGTTATCCATCCCAGATCGGCAGTACAAAAGAATATATCGCCGTCATTATAGTTAAACGCGTATTTAAATACTAATGCTGTCGTTAGCATATATCCAGCTATAGTATGGACAACTCCTTTAGGTTTACCAGTACTTCCACTAAAGATCGTAAGTATTTTATTAATTTAGACTAAATTTAAGCAATTTTAACAAATAATATATGAACAAAAATATATAAGAACCTTGTATATAATATAAATAGTGGATCTTCAGAGTCGAGCCAAACAGGATCGCACTCATCACTCGCAGATTGCATCAAATTATCCCACAAATGATCCAATTTAGAGAAATTAAAGCATTCCTCATGTTTTGAATTGTTCAAGTGTTTTACTACAATACATGCTTTTAGTTTATGTGCGCTATAATATAATGAAAATTGATTACATAAACATTTATATCATCTTAAGTTATAAAAATGTAAAGTTTCACTGATGTAAATATTTGTGCATAAGAGAAAATATATTAAAAGATAAAAATCAAGTAAACTTCAAGAAATTTTAACAAACAATCAATCTTAATTTAATTCTTCTTAAATTAAAATTGTAAGTATAATTAATCTTAATCTAAAAAAGCTAATATAATAATAATGCAATTATTTGTAATTTAATTTAAGTTGTTGTTTAATTTAGTGGCTTCACTTCTCGCTTCATTTCACACATCATCACATCACACAAATAGAAAAATAATTTATCCAATTATTGCAAAATAATTTTTTTTTGCATTATAATACGAACAATTTTTATTAACATTTATAGGTGTTCGTCAATTTATTAATCAGAATTAACATTTATAATCTTAACTTTAAAACTTACTTTTTTTCACATATACTGATCGCTTCGTCTGCAATATCTTTAAGTTTAATCAATTTGGTCGCTCGATAAGAGCCGTCAGCCGTAATTAAGATCTGACAGTTAGCGTCAATGATTCTTTCGCCGAGAGATTGAGCCGAGAATCCCGCGAACTAATTTGAAAATTTTTAAATTTACATTAAAATTGATTTGGTTTTGTGAATTTGAATACTTACGACAACAGTATGAACGGCGCCAATCCTGGCACAGGCCAACATCGACACAACCAATTCAATACTGACGGGCAAATATATGGCCACTCGATCGCCACATTTAATTCCCAGACTTTTTAGTGCATTTGATAATTTGCAAATTTGTCGCTTTAATTCCTTATAAGTTATGCGTTTTTTCTCGTGCGCTTCATTTCCTTCACTGTTTAATATTTATTAATAAACTTGAATACAACTATATTTTAATTAGAAATATTTTTTAAGTAAAGGAAAATTAAAAATAAATTTATAATCAAAATTTTTCATCACAAATATTAACTAATCCTGACTTTATTTGAACATAATTTATAATTTTAAATGTGTCTATTTATAGAATATTTTTAGATGAAAAGATAAAATATAATCATTTCTAAAAATCTCAATTTTAGAAGATTTTGTTGTAAAAAATCAATTATTACTTATAAAACTTAATTTACAATTGTAATACTAATCTATTTATATAATATCCATATGTTTGTTTGTACGGCTATAGACTCGGAACTGGCCAGCCGTACCCCCACATGGCATATATATTCGTGACCAGCATGGTCTGAAAGGCGCCGTAGGGGGGTCGAGGTGGTCGGGGGCGCGGCCAGTTCGGGAGGTCCCGAAAAATTGTGGGAAATCATGTCATATGATATATCGTTGAACTCACTCGTGAGTTCGTCGAACTGAGTCTAATAATGGTCTGATCAAGTAAAGAGGGTGATAAGAGAGGTCAAGAGAAGAGTGGGTTAAGGGAAAAGAGAGGTCAAGGAAAGAGGTGTTTGAAACTCAGAATTATGTGTTGAATCAAACGTGGATGTATGTGATGAAGGATTACGGGCACTTAATTATCTAGAATTCCCGTTTGTTATTATTAAAACTAGTAATTAATAATAGGCTATTATTAATAGGTATATAAAAAGAGTGGTTGTATTTCTAACCTATTAAAAATTAATTTTAAATGTTGCAGACATTTATAATGATAATGTTTATTATATAACTAAATAATAAAAAATACTTACACATAATAGGCAATTCGATTTCCGAGACCGGAATTGATAATTCTGTCCACTAGATTATAGCAAGCATTCGTTTTGACACCTTTCATAAACGTAACCCCAATCGGACCCTTTTTAATATCGAAATTATAGCTAAATATTTGCCGCTCATTAATGCCATTGTGCCAATAAAATTGTTCGGCTATACTCAGCCAGAATGAGTCGGGATCTTGAACTGAGAGCTGATATGTTGCGTAATAATCATTTATATTAGAAATATGAGCACTTCTTTTAAATGCATGACTCGCTTCAAATGTGTGATTATTGCCATTCTCTATCACATCCATGTCTTTGTAAAAAACGTTTAAAGGATTATTTTGCTTGTGTTGAGTTTAAATATAGTCAACATTAGAACCAATTTTAATCTTTTAAGGAAAATGATTTAATATATAAATAGATAAAATTATCAATAATTTATTATTTAATAAAATTCTTTGAAAATTTTATTATAAAAAATAACATAACATATTATTTTTATTAATTTTTGAATTTTATATTACATTCACCACACTTTAATTTTGTATAATAGATTAATATGTATTATAATTTAAATAGTCATTTTGTTAATAATGAATCACTTCAATTTTTACCCATACAAATAATTTTTCAAGTTTTAATTGCAATAAGATTAATTTTAAACTAATTGTAAATTATTGTATGTTAAGTTCAGGTATAAAACTAATTAAAAAACTTGTTGTTGAAATTGATGTTTTTTATTTTCTTGTTAAATTCTAAAATCTTTTCCACATTTTTGAAAAGCTCAAAAATTGTAGAGTTTTAAAGAATTATAATTAGTTAAGTGAAAAATATCAGAGATATTATTATAATATAGGGAAGTTTAACTCTTAAAAATATGATATTAAGTTAAATATATATTTTTATTTAATAAATTGAATTGAATAATATTTGTAAAATATATTAAAAGTTGATTATTTAATTATAAAGATTATTCAAATTATATAATAACTTGTTTATATAAAAAAAAATTAAAAATCTCAGAAAAGATAATACAAAATTTAAAATTCAATATAAATTTAGAAATGTTTAATACAGATTAAAATAAATATAAATTATATAAATTTATAAGAAGAGAAATTAATACGATTCTTATTCAATCTTACCAGAAATAACTTAAATTGAACTATAAAGTTGTATCTTAATGTTCAGTATTACTATTAACTGATTTTCAAAAACTAATTAAAAATATCACAAATTGACATAAAAATTATTTATATTTATAATTATGTAGGAGTAAAAGTTGTCGATGCGCTTGTAAAGCGATCTAATTTGAAGTGATATTTATCGAAATAATCATGCGTTTGGTTTGCGCTTTAAAGATGATTGTAAATTGTGATTTCACCGCATGATGTGTGACATACACTGTTTTATGTTGAAATCTTTTGTCTGTGTTGTAATTTAGCTGTTTCTTTAAATAGATTTCAAATACGCATTTTTATGTCCGTAAATATTTTGAATATAAATTTAATTAAAATAAATTGCTTGATAAATAAAAATATAAGTATAATAGTATGAGATCACAATTGCCTGTGTAATCATGTCATCATCGTGTTTATCGTAACATGCATTTGTCGACACATATTGCCTAACGATAACAGGCATATCGAGCTTAGTTTCAAAATCAATACTGAATTATTTCCTGCTTTAAAGGCGTACGAATATTAAGAGTACATGTTTTTAATGGCATAACAGTTAGTGCTAATTTAAAATTTACAAAATTATTTTGAAAATATATCAAAAGCATAAATGTTTGCAACATAAATACGTAAGCGTAATGCGTTTAACGCGCGTAAGATTTACGCACGAATAAAAGTATGCGGCAGTCAATTGTAAAGTAGACATGAAACTGGGAAATTATGGGTCGGGTTGGGGTTGGGGTCGGGATTGAACAATTTTTAGCGAGATTGAGAGGGACGCGATTGAATGACCGAAAACCTTGAATGGTCTGATATTTTATCATTTGTCACAATTACTTCGATATATAATTGTTATATAATTATTATGCTAGAGTTTTAAAGAATAAAATTAATTGAAAATTAGAAAAAAAATGACAGATATTTTTGAATAATTCAAAAAATTAATTCATAAATCAACGTAACATAAAAACTTTACATAAAAAATTAAAAATATGAGTGTATTTCAAATTTTGCTCATATAAATCGATTAATTATTGAATTTAATAGAATTTATTGGTATTTAGTTAAGCATTCCAATCAACAATTTTTTGATTTCCATAATACCAGATATCAAGAATTTATCGAATTTAAATTTACAGAATCGCACTGTTGTAATAGCCAATTTAATTGCATTTAATTTAAATTTGACGTTTTGAGGATAAATTCAATTTTTAAAAAAATTTTCTGTATAAGTACCGCCAGAAGACCAGTACTAAATAAAATAACTACTCTCACATAAAACGTCAAAATTTTTTAGGATGAGATGAGAGCGATTTTCCAAAACTTATATAATCTTGTCTAAAAAGTTGGCATTTTTATGGGATAGGATTAAAGATTTCTCTATGTCTAATTAATTTATATAAAGATAATAATGGGTGCAAATTTAGTAAATTAATTTATTCTGTTTATTTATTAATATTAACACATAAATAAATTATTGTATAACTAAATAATATACTATATTATTAATCACAAATATTCGACTAATATAAGTCTATGCCAATTTATTCGGACATCTCAAATACATAAGCTTGCTTTTAAATAATAAATTCGTTAAAAATTATACATAAAAATAAATTTAGCCATTCATTCTCTCACATCTATAAGCCACCGTTACAGACAAAATCAATTGAACCAACAGTTTTAATGTCATTTTTCTTAAAAAACAATAATTTTTAGAGTATAAATGTACAGTAAACATACATACAGTGTACATTGTACTGTAAACTCAAAACCATTAAATTCGAAGTAAAACATTTAGTAAATGTATGCTCAAAATTTTTATTTAAATTTACTTATTTTCAGCTAAAAAATTATTTATTTATACGCAATATTATATAATAATCACATAAAATAGTTTCAAATTTATTCATGGTTTTGATAACAACACGTGTTAAAAATATAAAAATACTAATAACAAGAATGACCATTATATTGAGCGAATTTTATAGACAATAATTAATTTTGATATAAAATACAGTATTACACTATCTTTCTAACATTAATTTTCTATAGTCAGGAACTTTACTATAATTTCCACTTTATAAATACATTTGTCAACTTATACTGGCCTTAATGTCTAACTTGATAGACTTATCATATATATATATAACTTGATGACCATCTGGTATAAAAAAATACCAAAGTGGCGATTTAGCTTTTACATGCAGACAAACGTACAAACATATCAAATTCATGAGTTTAATTTTATTTGCAAAATAAATTACTATAACAATAAAAATAGTATTGAAAAGTTTACTTAAAATTTTATTTTTTAAAGTTGTGATATATGCTGACGTTAGCTGAAGAATTTATAGTGACGTATATTTAATATTTCAAAAAATTAATTGTTAATTGCAAAATGTAAGTTAATTAAATTTATTTTATAATTAAATTTTTGATTTTTACAAGCATTCCATATTTCGTAGAGAGTGAGAGGAAGAGAGAAACTCCATAATTTAATATTTTAATTAAGAGTTGAGTTAATTGATTAATTAATTGTAGTTGAGTTGAGAGAATAACAAATTTGACAAATAAGTTACTACACTAATTAATGAGATCTTACTCAATCTTACTTCAATGCAAAATCAAAAAATAAATATTCATTAAATATACTCAGTAGTGTAAAAGTTTACAAACTTTATTTCATATATTTAGTTTCTTTCGTTTGGTGAGCACATTATAAAATTGTAAGCCA
>JAQIYA010001926.1:0-11181 GCA_034699355.1 Microtritia minima
TTGAAGTATTCAAAAGTAAATAAGAGTGTGATTATACACAATGTTTGACAAATCATTTTTCGGTGTATTCAGATTTGGATTTTAAGCATTTCAAATCAGTAATTTCAATGACAAAAATTTGCATTGCATTTGTATTGCAATTCTCGATAATAAAAAAGTGATCGCCTAAAAGTAAAACTAGAAATTATTAAGAAATGAATTATTGAAATATTATTCAGCACAAAAAAATTGGAATAAAATATAGTTTTAGATATAATTAAGATATTTAGCACGCGATTTAATAAATATTAATATTTTACTTTATATCTATGAATAAATTTCATAAAATAAAAGTAACTTATTAGCCAAGCTTTTATCATTTTATTTAAAGTTATTAATCAATAATATTTTTTCCCTTAATGTCTATCGCATCAATCATATCGAAAGAATGGCTGTCTAATCGTAATGATGACCATAATGTTCAGAGCAAATAAAAAAGAATTAAGTTTTAGTCGATAAGTAAATATTCGGTAATTGTTTGCGTGAATGGTTTGCCTCTAAATATCAATAACAAACAAGAGGATAGTGTTTTTTACTTCGAAGTAAAGTAAAAAATCAATGAATGCAAGTTAAGGACAACCAAATATAAGATTATGGCTATAATATTGTGATATAATAAAAATTGAATAAAATTTGGAGATTTTTATTTATTTATTACCAAAAAATATAAGCGTTATTAATTTGTTAATGTTTTCAAAGAACAGCATAATTAATCTTTATAAACATTAACAGAAAAAAATTTAATTAGCAATTGTTGAGCTACTGCTTTGAGCTATTCTGGTCACTAGACTATTTGATAAAATTTTTTTTACAACCCATTATTTTCGAAAAATTTTCGTACTCGTGATAATTTCGTAATAGTCAATATTTTGGCGAATATATTTTTACATTTCCTTATTCGTTATTTCGAAATTATTGAACCAACTTTTAGGTATTTTTAGCTAAAATACTTGTCATTAAAAGAAATATAAATGATATAAATTACAATATCGATTAAATATTTTAATTAAAATTTTTATTATTAAATATTGTATAAACAATCATTTTATTTGAAAACTTATTAATATGAATTAATTATATGTATTTATAAATTTATATTTTAATTTAAAAATACTATTTAATAAAATTTTATATTAAAATTTAGTTTTTTATCTAAATTTTTTATTAATTATAGTTAAAATTAAAGGTTAACTTAAACAGAAACTTATTATCGATCGAATGCTAAAAACATGTATTGAATTTATGCTTCTTTTCAACTCGAGTTTAACTTCGATTTCATCATTAATATGTTTAAGTATTAATTTAGTCATAAATAAGTTAAAGTATATCAAAGTAATACAATATATCAACAAAAAAATCAATAAAATAATAATTTTGTATAATATACAAAATTACAAAAAGTATAGTATATAATAAATTTTATGACTTATAAAAATTATAAAAATATTTATAACATAAAAATTATTTCAAATAAGTTTTATTATTATTAAAATCAATCATTTAATTTTTATATTTTAAAATTTATATACAGATAGTATAAACATATTGCGTGGCATTATATTCAATCTTTAGTTAATAACTTTTTTTAAATAGCATAAAATAATTTATTTAAAAAATAAGATTATAATACAACAATCAATTGATTTTTGGCATTTTCGTAACAAAATTATTGCCATCAAATTTGCCAAACGAGCGACTTATGAGCAGCAACGCGAACAGGCGTGCATAAAACAAGTAAACAAGTTTTTCGATAATAATTTATAACTAATCTCAAATCGAAGAATTCATTTCATACCTGTCGTCGACCTCACGCTTAGCCTGACTCGAGTGCGCTACCGGTTCGTCAGACTTTCGTTTCAAATTTCTGTGCTGCGGAAACGACGGCATGAGTTTCGGGTCGCACGCTATCGCATACAAACAATTAATTAGATCTCAAAATAAATAAAAATAATACTAAACTTACGTAACGGCGGTTCCTTAAAGTAGGAGCTCTGCAAACACTCGCTGGCCGTCGCCCTCTTCTGCGGATCATACATGAAAAGAAAATTGAGGAGTCGTATGCCGGCGGCCGACACCCAATTGAACGTGTGTTTGATGTTGTTGTAGGGCTGGTGTTTGAGAGTAAACGACTCGAGAACAGGCAATTTCGAATATCCGGGCCATATTGAGTCGTTGGGTGTGCCCAACAGGTCGATGATGAGACCCATTTGATGGATCTCTGATCGGCCCGCGAGTAGCGGCTTGTGTAGGAGAAGCTCGCCTAATATACAGCCGGCGGCCCACATGTCGATCGCGGTGGTCTGGTATCGAGACTGGAGCAGCAGTTCGGGCGCTCTGTACCAGAGAGTCACCACTCGAGGGGTCATCGGTTTGGCCGGAATGCAGAACTTGCGCGCCAAACCGAAATCGGCGATCTTTAACTGTCCCTTATCTGTGAGCAACAGATTCGACACTTTTAGGTCGCGATGAACGATGAAATTCTTGTGCAAATACTCGAGACCGTTGAAGAGCTGAATCATAATGCACTTAATCTGCGGAATAGGATCACCAATAGGTTACCGAAACTCATAACCAGATGGCCATTACCTGAGACTCGGAGAACGGCGTCTGCATGTTATCGAGAAGCGACGCCAAGTCCTGCTCGCAGTACTCCATGACGAGAAAAATGCTGTCCAGACTGCGGCCAACGACCACCTCTTTGAGGAACACCACATTGGCGTGCCTTAAATTGAGCAGAATGTTGATCTCTCGCAGACCACTGATCGGCAGTCCGTCCTTCTCTCTCTCCATTCGCATCTTTTTCATGGCCACGATTTCGTTGGTTCGCGTGTCGCGAGCCCTGTCTGTTCGGGTCGACGAGAGAGGAGTGTAACTCAAACGTGACAATCAAAAGCGAAAATCATTTCACATACAAACGATGCCATACGTTCCCTCTCCGATGCGATTGAGTTTCTCGAATTCGGTCACTAAACGACATTTGCCTAACTGTGAGAGAAAGTATGGGATCAGATATTGAATGGCAGTGAGTATTGTTTACCAAATCATTTGACGGCACGTCGAATGACGTGAAATCGCTGAACGATATGAGAGACAGTCTTCGCTCGCCATTACTGTCGCCACCCAACGAGTTTGTGTCGTTCATGGTATGGATTTAGTTAAGTGATTAAAAATTATAGACAGCACATCACTAATGTTTAAATGGACACTAAAACTGAATGACAATATATATGTGTTCAAAAACAGTTGTCAATTGCGTCACAGAGTGTGCGAAACATTGCAAACAAAATATACGTCTTTAATACCAGAGTTGAGGGCTTTATATGAGTGAACAGTAATACTTAAACAATAATAAAGCAAAATTTAAAACTTATGTCCGATAGCTTTGCCTCAGAAGTTTTAAGTTTTAAGTTTAAATTTTCTTAATTCTTAAGTTTTGCTTTAGAAAATGTTGTAAACATTCAAATTATTTGTCACTTGAATACGGAATCAAATTTCACTTCGAGTGCTAACTCTTATTTAAGTTGTGAATAACTTCAAACACAGCTAATGTTTGACAACTTATAAAATTTTGATTTATTGACAATTAGAAAATTAATCACAATTAAATTTCAGCATTGATTGACTAAAGTTTATTACAGCGCGTGTATAACTTTTTTTAATGGCTTCCACTTATTATTGTTGGAAACAAAATTTATGGATTTTAAATTTTAAACAGAAAAAAGTTTTAAAAGTTTGTTAGTTTTGGTGAATATTTCTATTTTTTCTTCTAAAAACTAAATTCATTCAGAGATTTCTCTTTAATGCTCAAAATTTCATTCATGTAAATGTGACTAATATTTAAGACATCGTATAAATTATAATTAGAACAAACTATTAAGATATTATAATAATTATAAATCACTCAAATGTTACTTTATTTTAGTCTGACGTTTGCAGTATTAGTACTTTTATTCACGACTAAAATATGATGATTCGTAATATGGATTTAATTGGACTTACATTTTATTTTTAAATAAGAAAAGAAAATTTAATTCACAATATTATTTGGAGTTATAAAAATATTGGAATAAAAAAGAATTGTTTCGATAATCGATTCAAATTGAGTTTCGCGTGGAATTCTAACCTCTTCTTCGCCACACTTTCCCCAAACAAAGCATTTCTGCGATTCCGATAAAGCAATCGAAATGTTTTGATAACAATTAGAATAAATGTCAATGAATTTCACATCACATTCTATTTTTGTCGCAATACTACTATAAATGTCATAACAATGTCTACCGAGTTGTCCGCAAGCATTTGAACCGAACGAATACACATATCCCTCACTCGTCAACAATAAGCTGTGATCACTACCGCAACAAATCTTTTTAATGACAATACTGTTCTCCAGTTTGACGCGCGTCACACTATTTGTATTCAATGTACTTCCATCCCCGTATTGTCCCCATTCATTGTCACCCCAACTAAAAACAGTCCCGTTTTCTGTGAGAGCCAAGTTATGCCAAACACCACAAGATATGGCAGTGATTTTAGAAGATTTTTGTGGAAATGTGTGAATTAAAGTCGGAGTTGTGATGAAGCGTTCAACAGAATCGATACCCAACTGTCGCCATCCATTCCAACCCCAGGCGTAGACACTGCCATCACTACTCAGAGCTAACGTGTGATCAAAACCACAACTTATGCTGACTATGTGTTTGTCATTCAATTCCTTAACAATTGTTAGTATATTGTTGTTAATACGAGTTCCATTTCCTAATTCTCCTCCACTATTACCACCCCATGCGAATACGTGACTGTTTGCAGTCAAACATATCACATGATCACAACCACACTCGATGTCAATAATACTCTTATCCGTCAACTCCTTTACAATACTCGGCCAAACTATTACTCTATCCAACTCTTCACTAACTTTAATCTCGAAAACTAATGTCTTATCGTTTATTAAAATTAATTTGTTATTATTATAGTCATATATAAAAACAAATTTTGATTTCCATAATAATTGTGCACTAATTTGATTAAAAATGCGATAATTTTTTAATAGTATAGGAATAACTTTTAATTTTCCATCGAAATAATCTGAAAATTAAAAAAAATATAATTTTTGATATCATTCTAAATAAAACTCACATAACGTTCGCTGAACTTCTCCGATATCTGGTCTTTCGTTTGGATTCAATTTAATCATTAATTCAATTAAATTCTTAATTTCATAATAATAAAAATTGTTTTTATTTTTATCGAAATTTTCAAAAAATTTGTCATCAATTGTTACGTTTATTCTCAACATTTTAATTATCACTTGTTTTTGATCTTCACTTTCAAAAATAGTAAAAAACTCCATTATAATGATTGCTAACGAGTAGACGTCAACTTTTAGGTTATACTTTCCTTCACTCATATGATAGAAGTTTTCTTCTCTTAACCGAAGTTCTGGTGCGGCGTATAATTCAGTGCCGATTGCGTTCGTGTGACCTCTTGTTTTTGTCTCATTGTGTTTCGCAATTAATCCGAAATCTGCGAGTTTGCAAATGCCATCAAAACTGATTAAAATATTTTGTGGTTTCAAATCGCGATGCATTATGTGTTTGGAGTGAAGATAAGACAATCCACTAATGATCTCATTTATTTTTTTATTGCACTCCTTTAGTGTGCGATTCGTGTTAATTCTGAACCACTTCTTGAGATCGCATTCACACAATTCCATCACTTGATAGATAACTCTTACGCCGTCATAGTCTTTGTTTCCCTCAAAATATAGAATGAGTTTAACAATATTTTCGTGATTTAATTGCTGCCAAATGTCTATCTCTCTAACAATTCTCGAGTAGTATTCGTCATACATTAGTCTAATTCTTTTAATGGCAAATTCTTCATTTCTACGCTTACACTTGTAAACAGTTGTGCCACACATTCCCGTTCCCAACACTTTATTGAAATCAATTTTAAAACCATTATCAGAAACGGGATCACTCTCTTTGCCGAATAAGTATCTAAACATTTTTGTAAAATTAAATTAAATGAACGCCTTTAGAGTTATTTTTTCATTAATCACTGTTTCCATAGTATTGATGACAATGAATGTCAAACGAGATAAGAATAAAACTATAAAAGTTTTCAGAACATATTTTAAATAAAAATTTTAACATGAATTATTAATTATAATTAAACTTTATTAAACTATAAAAATTACAATAAAAAAAATCAAATTTCACAACATTTGAATTATTAAATCTAAAATAAACTGCGAATTAATAGCAATAATAATCTAAACATGAATAAACTCATTATATACACAAATATATGGCATTTCATTGTTTAACTCGATTTTAACGATTGTCCACAATTCAAGCGAATCGACAGCGAATTAGTTAAACAGTCGAAACGCATACTTCCAAGTGTCGCAATTCTCTTTATGCGGACCCAAACCGATTCCCATGTGGCCCTTAACGGCGTTCAATTCGATGTATTCTTGATTATCGGCAGAATATTCCGGCCAATCGACGCCATTAATTGCTGGCGGTTTTCTAATTAATTTCAATTAAAACATGATTAGATTAATAGCGAACAAAAATAAGATAAGCATTTATAACAAACCCATTTCTCGCAAAAGTGGCCCAAATATTCATCATTTTTTTGCTGAAGTCGATGTCATTCCCGGTATATTTGTGCGGATATCTCAAGGGATGGCCAAAAACGAACGGCACTTCATCGAAATGAGTGGCGCCCATCCATTGGCCGCCCTTCTGGGCGGACGACGAGTGCGTGTAGTAATAGTAATAAGAGCTGCGATTTTTTTCGGCAAACTTTTCGGCGAAATAAACCGATGGACACGTAAACGCCAGATCACCGAATACATCGTACATGGCTTTCAGGATGACTTTGGGCTCAACACTCTTGGTTTTCTCGAGAAAAAATGAATTTAACAGCTTTAGCGTCGACTTCGATAGACCCCAATCTTTTAGGGAAGTGGCGAGTAAGCTCTTCGCTTCGTTGATGTCCTGTGATTATGGGTTACATAAATATGTTTAAAGCAAAATAATGACATCAATTAAGAGGTGAACATCTAAAATGTAAACTATTAATTTAAATTTTGTAACTGTTTTAATAATTTAATTTAATAAAGCGTTATTTTCAAAATAAAAGTTGAGTGTCTAAAGTTTAAGAATAGCACTTATACTTTAACTTTTTGAATGAAAGAAAGTTTTTGAAATGCATTGTTAAATGTGAAGCATGACTGAAATAATAATTATAGGCTCTCTTAAAATTTGCCGTTTACTTAAGAAGGTTTATCACTACTCAGTATTCTAAATATTAAATAACATCGATATTCACAATAATAAAGAATACATTTAATAAACACTAAACATTATTTGTTTGTTAAAATTTACTTTAAAAATATTCATCAAAATTAAATATATAAATATATATAGTTTATTAATTAGAATGTATTGATTAAAATCTTAATAATAATTTACTCCGCGTTACTATTAAATATTATAAATCAAAATAACTCTTATAGTTTATTTTAAAAATTTAGGTAATAAATAATAATTGATAAAAATATGAATTTATTAAGAAATTTAGGTAAAAAAAAAGTTAATAAATAATAAATTGAATTGATATTCAGCTTAAATAAAATTCTTTTACTTCAAAGGCTGTGCTGAAAGTGTCAAACATATTCAAAGTGATGAAAAGAATTTGCCCATAACATCACACTTTTCATAAAACATTTCAAAGAGAATCTCATCATATTTTGACTTTTCATTTCCTATATTTCCAAATAAGAAGTATCGCATACAAAGTTTAAAACTATTATTAAATTATTATGACTTTAATGAACAATCAAAATGTAGGCACACAGACGTTAACACTATTTTGGCATATTATGGGCGGACAGACAGACGCATAAAATAATAAACGCAATAATTATAGGCAATAAAATACAAGAGAAACCGCTTTCGCTTTTCAATTGTTCAATATTTTTATTAATGTTTTTTCAAAAAAATTTATTATCATTGTCTTCAACTTTTATTTTCTGCGCAAAAATCTTTGCGTTTTGAAAACCACGCTCAATAAAATGATGTCGAAACGAAATTATTAGTCGGTATTTTAAAAAAAGGGTTTTAAACTCAATTTAGTAATTATTTTGCGAACTTAATGCTAATTTTTCATGATTTTAGTGTCTGATAGTGTCTGATAAGTGGAACACAGGTTCTCTTTATTGTTCACTAAACGCGTAATATTTCTCACAAATCCTGACACATGAGTGACGTATTAATTAATAATTTTTTTTAATAAACTAATTTGAAAATACGAAACACAGAGGTGTCGAAACTTTATTATGTGCGCCGAACAATGGGATTAAAAACAAGGCACGCAAATCAGTCAAACGAAAACAACACAGATATAAATACAAGCATGAGATGCGCTCGAGTGATGTGTTATCGGAAGTTTAAAAAAAACCGCAACACAATTAAAAGCTTAATAACTAATTTTTACAATAACTAAAAACAGCTATAATTAAGATGGCAAATGAATTGCCTTAAACAGTGAAACACTAAACGCTTATAAATAGCTACACAATAACGAACACCAACCTTAATAGTGGGCGCCTTATCCCGTCGGAACATTTCCGGATTACCCAAATGAAAAAAGAGCGCCCCCTCGTCGGCGTTCGTTCCGACCAGAATCTCCTTCTGCTCGCCGAACAGCTGTTCGTCATCGACGGTCTCCTTCGGCGGTCGCGGCATAATTTCGTCGCCAATGGTCGGCGAATACGAGTAAAGCTGATCTGAGAGCTGATCCTCAGTGGCTCTTCTCAGTCTCTGTATAGGCATCTCTCGCACGCATTTCATGACCGCATCGGGATTAGTGGTCAGATTTTGTCTGCCGTCGGCGCAGCCCAGCATTTCGGCAAAATCTTCGGTGGCCTGAAAGCTGCGCTGATAGTAAAAGTTGAACACAGTCGATGTCCCGCTTTGCAGTATTGCCCGCTTGAATAGATTTCTGGCCACCGGTGAAGTTATGAACATAGTGGTGGCCATCGCGCCTGCGGTCGGTTTTAATTGCCATTTTTTTAGTTACCGTTTAGCGATTGCAAAACTTTGCAAAACTTTTTATAAAATGGTTACCTGAAGAATGGCCAACAATTGTGATGAGACTATCGTCGCCACCGAACGCCCGAATGTTGTCTTTAATCCATTTAAGCGCTGCAAGCATGTCGTGCAGACCCATATTGCCGGGAACGTCGTCCGTGTTTGGGCTGATAAAGCCGAACGGTCCCAATCGATAGTTGATGGTCACCACCACCACATCCTCGAGAGCGGCGAGCACTCGGCCGTCGGTTTCGTCCACCGAATTGCTGCCAAACGTGAACAAACCGCCTATTTTTTCAAATTAAAATTTCAAAACTTATAGAAACTAATTTTTAGTTCAAAAAAAAAGTAAAGCAATGCTTACCGTGAATGTAAACCATAACGGGTTTCATCGGTTTCTCCGTGGATGGCGTCCATATGTTCAGATGGAGACAGTCTTCGGAGAAGTCCTTACGCATGAAAGTGATGGGCAAATCGGTGACATTAGGAAAGTATTGCACACACGGCGGACCGTAGTCTTTGGCCGCCTTAACGCCGCGCCACAGTTTCGCTGGTCTCGGCTTTTTGAATCTCAGATCGCCGATCGGCGGCTGAGCGTAACGGACGCCGAGAAACGCGTAAACTTTTTTACCGCCAACGTCTTGAGTGACGCCCTGAATGTCTCCCAATTTGGTTTCGGCGAAATCGCGTCTCTTCACCGGAACGATAGGCGGTCCTTCGATTTCGCGCTGATTCTCCTCGAAATCGGCGGCATAGTTGACCTCAGATTCCTCCAGAGATGGCCGGTTTTGAAAGAGTCTTCCAAGGGTTGTGGTCTTAGGCCAGTACGCGGTGGTTGTCTCCACTTTTGAAGTGGTTGTCTCTCTTAGCGCTTCCGTAACTTTTGATGGCGTCTGAGTTGTTATCGCCGGTGGAGTTGTGGTTATTTTCGTGATATGAGTGCTTTGGCGAAGAGGCTCGTAATTATCTTCGGCTAATTCTTTGAGTTCTGCCAAATTGATGGCGATCTTCATTCCCGGCTGCATATAAGTCTTGATGGTGTAGATCGCCGTTCCGGCCGTTATCACCACAAACGTGACCGCCAGAAGACTTTTAGCGTCTGTCATTTTTAAATATTGTCGATACTATTTATTCAAATTAATAAAAGATACAAAACTTTATTTAAACAAATCTTAAAACATAAGCATTACGGGTCGATATATTTAAATAAATGTTTAATATTATGATTACACAGGCTATGGATCTATAATCGACTGGAGATTCGAAAGATATGAAGAAATTGATGAAAGCGTTTTGGCTTTTATACGAAGACTACTGCGCTTAAACTATTAAGTGAGTTAAATATGAATATCGACTACCGTTTCGAGAGTCAGGGCTTATTTTCCCTGAACTCAGTCGAACTTTCGGGGCAAAAAAGATCAAACCTTAATCGGAAACACTTTTAGCTTTTAATGAAGAATATTTCTCTATCAATACAAAAAAATATATGGAACAGCGAGAATCGGCGGCGTTTCGCGCGCGCCGATCATCCAATAAAACGCTAATAACACACTAAAAAACGAGCGTTTAATCTACAAATTGAAAGCATCAAATCGTAATCAAATTGCGCTGAAGTGCGTGTCTGACATTGATTCGCAATACGCTCATTAAAATAATAGATCCCCGAAAAAAAAACTCTCGCTCCCAAAAACTGGTCCCACAAACTCACTGCCATCCACTAGAAAGCAAGACACTGAGGATTGAAAATGCGGGTCAATTCAAGTGAAGCCCATCCAGAGCTGGAGATACTGACTGATGATTGAGGTCAGGCTGGCGAACATCTCATTCCAGCCCATCGTCAGCTGAATTGGAGGCTCAGCTTCGACTTTAATCCCTTAAACCATATTTTCTATAATTGAGTTCACTTTTAGGATATTTAAATTGATAGGCTTTGATAGCGTTGAGATGTGTTTTATTATAGAAAGTGCCAAAAGCGTGGGTAAAAAATAAAGTCTTATCGAGTGAAGGGAGAGAAGAGAAAGAAAGAGAGAGAGAGAGA
>JAQIYA010001927.1:0-11176 GCA_034699355.1 Microtritia minima
AAAATTTGTACATTATTTCTAAAAACGGAGGTCATAAACGGTCAATTAAAAAATATTTTTGAAAAATATCATTAATTTTTGCAAATTTATACTTATTTACTATTTAAACACAAGTATTTATTAAAAAATAAAATAAATATAAATTATATGACCATAATATCATGTAATTTAAAATATTATGACTAATTTTTAAAACTTTTATCTTATATTTTTTGTGTTTAAATTCTTTTAATCTAAAAAATACAGTTAAATGCAATTTTTTTCTTAATAAAATTTAGATTAGTATCAATTTTGCGGTCATATTCGGTAATTTGTTACATCTGACCGGACATGAATTTTCCAAAACGGCGGTCATAATCGGTCATATTCGGTCACATACCGTAAACGATCTGCACTACTTATATCTAAACATTATTTATATTCGTAAATATTTATTCAAAATACTATAAATTAAAAATGAAATAATTTTCGTTTATAAAAATTCAAATATCAAATTAAATATACTTATTTAAATATATTTTACAAATATTTTTGTTAAAGATATTTGACCTCGACTTTCGAGAGTCAATGGTTTTAATATTTTCAATGCTTTAAATGAAAGACGAGAGTGTAGAAATTGTTATGATTTATAGTATTTAGAATTTCTAAATTTAAAAGTTAAAATATAAAACGAGCTTAAATGGAAAAATTAATTTTAATAAAGGCAATTCTATATTTTCAGAAGTGATGTGATCGATATCTTAAAATTATCATTTATACATAATGTCTCAATTTTATAAAAATTTAATTATTACAGTTTTTAAATTTTTATAATTAATTAAATTTTGAAATTATAATTGATTTTTAAGGTTATAAAGTATTTTACATTATTTAAAAATATAAACTATAAAAATGTGTAGAGAATTATTTAGCACTTTATTTATAAAAAATATTATAAATAATTATATATTGATTTTATAAAACGTTTTAATAATAATGTAAAATTAATAATTATACATTTTCATATTTTTACAAATTAAAATTACAGGTAATGCTAAATTTTCTTTTATAAATGAGTCATTTGAGTGGTTATTATTTACAAAAATTTATTATTATTTGGAACTTTTCGTTGGTTAAAGTAATAAAGTTTATATTTGTATATAAAGCAACGAATTATTTCTAAAATAAAACTTACAGTTTATATTTTGAAAAGATTCATTTCATTTTGATTTTCAAACAGTCAAAAAAGTTTAACACTTCATTTATAACAATTAATACTAAATAATTTTACAAAAAAAAACAATTGTCTACAAAATTGAAAAAAAATTAAATCTGTATCTATAAAGTATTTTATCTTATATTCAAAAATATAATTAATGGATAAAATTTCAAACAATTTACTCTTAATTATACATCAATGACTTAATTACTGAATTAGAATTTATTATATTAAAAATTAATTAGATTTCATTTCTGTTTAAAATTCTTCCAACAGATTAAATGTTTACATTTTTACATAATTTATAAATTTATTTCAAAATAAAATTTACAGTTTTTAATTTTATAAGCTATAAAATCATTAAAAAAAATGTTTGACAAATGTTTAGCTTTAGAAATATAATAATAATGTTTTAATTTCAAATAAAAATATGCAAATCAAATAATTTGTTGACGAATCAAAATATTAAGTTAATATTAAAAATAATACTCAAATTAAGATAAAATAATTTAATATAAATAAAATGCGATTAATTTTATATTTTTAATTATAATAATTAACATTAAATAATATATATATTTGAATTTAGGTATTCTTATTAATAATAATTCAAATTTAAAAATAAATTATAAAACAAAAATTTGAAAATTTAAAAATTACAAATTTGGCATTTTTAATGATTTATTTTAGAATACTAAAAGTGAAAACCAGTACTCGTGCGAATAAGATTGCAAATCATATTTCTAAATGAGCTAAATTTTAATAAATGTATCCATTTTTCTGTTATTCAATTTTTACAATTTTGATTAATTGCGTTTCTTTGTGACAAATATGAAAAACCAATAATAGATGAAATATATGTTTTTCTTAGTTGAATATGTTTACAACAAAAATATAAAAACGGAGGTCATATTCGGTCGCTGACCGAAATTTATCGGCACTAATGAAACTTAATTTGTAATGACGTTTGTTTTTGAAACAAGTTTTCAAATAAAGAACTATTATTATTAATAATACACAGTAATTAATTTTAAAATAATTACAAATACTGATATTATCCAATTTTAATTTTACGAATTATATTATTTATAATTTCTCAATTTAAGGTTCTCATAATTTAGCGGATATACAATTTTAAATATATTTATTATATTTAATATATATAAACTATTTATATATAAATTTTATAAATAAACTTTTTAGCATAAAATAATTTTATAATCAAAATTAAATGAATAAATTTTTAAAATTCAATTTAATGGTTTTGGTGGAATTTTCAAATTTATCAGTTTATTGTGAACTCAATCATTTTTATTAAATAGAATTAAAATTTTAAAATGACATTTATTGTAAAATCAAAGCCGCGTATTATATATATGCATATTATAGTTCGAAACATTATTGAAAAATTTCAATGTCACTAATATTTGGAGTAATTTCACATAAATTCCTAAACATTTTCACTAAATATTGACCCAATATTTAGTGACAAACTCAAGAAAATTGCTAAGAAATAAAAATTACGTTATGTGATGTTATGTGAACTGACATTTTCAAATAAAATTAAATTTGTATATTAAGACCAAATTTTATCAAATCTAAATTTATACAATTTTTAATTTAATAAATGACAATTAATGAAAGAATATTTTGAAACATTAAATGCAAAAATATAGTAAAAATTATAATTTATAATAAAATTTTGAGTAAACTGTTCAATAAACAAATAAATACTTTTTAACTTATTTTGTACTTTTACAAAATCAAACTTATGGATTTGAGATGTCTGTCTGTCGGTCCGTAGTTTTTATATAACTTGTTTCAATTATAACAAAATATTTTTTTAATTATAATATACCGAATTGAAGAATTGAAGTTTAGTTTACTTGTTTATAATAATATATTTAAAAAACTAATAATTAAATTTTATTTACCAATTTTCAATTTTATTAATTAAAACAATCACACAAATTTAATGCTATTTTTCACAATTTATAAAATCAGCCAACTTTAGCGCATAAAAAGACTTAACTTCACCTTTACCTTTGCATAGAAAATTATCTATTTGACGGAAATATTTATCTCTGTCGCGTACCAACCAATACATTCTGCAATCGCATAACAATGGGTTGCCGAACACATAAATTTCATTTTGACTGTTTATATTAAAGATATTGGCGAATATGCGTTCGTCTAAATATGTCAGTGAATTATATCCTAAAGAAATACGAAGCGGTCGTTTAGCGTTAGTGAACGCTCCGATTTCGATACTGTTGTCTCCGATTTCATTGTAATCCAAATATATATTTAATTGTCCATGTCACCCAGATTCTTGATAAAAGTCGAACGAATGCGTCGATATTTTATTAATTCGATTGTTAGATAAAATTAAAAGATACAAATTAATGAGATAATAAAACGCGTTATTCTCTATAGAAGTCAGTGAATTATTTGGAAGGTTTAATCTATTAAAACCAATTGTAGTTAATTTATTTTGAAATCCATTGATGTAATCGAAAGCATGCGATGGTATTGTCTTTAGTAATGTCTGATCGATGGAAATGTAAGTAACGTTTACTAAACTGCTTAATGCGGCGAATGTTTGACTGACACTCAGTTCGTCCATAAATAGTTTGCTTGAATAGCGTTGAAAGAAATCTAGAATTGTTAAATAGTTAAGAACTCCAAAAGCATTTGACGCTATTCTCTCCAAATTGGTTGCGTTCCAAATAAATATGGCTTCAAACGTAATGTCGCGAAACGTGTTGTCTTCTAACACTTTAATCGCTGTATTGCTTAAATTAAATACTGTAAAACTTTTCTGTCCATAGCTTAATGACAACTCGAATGACATTCTCTTAAACACTTGCGTTAAGTTAATAAATTCACTTCCATTACAAGTAATTGTTGTAAATCCTTCGTTATCTCTTTCGCAAAAACACGGACTAATAATTTCCTTTTGAGGACAAACTCCGCCATCGATTGTCGCGAATAACTCGCAGATCACGAGTAATAATGCGAGCATTAATTCTAAAACAAATAGATTTAAATAAATAATTATAATAAAATACAGCAAAACTAACATATGGTAACAAATAAGAATTTATAGTTATCTCTGTTTAGCATGTTTAGAAAATTCAGTGAAAACAATTATAATTAATAATTTATATTCACATTTTAACTCATTTATATAATATTTCTCGCGAGAATATCGACACACTTTGCAAAAAATCATTCGTTTATCAAACATATCATGTTATATAACGATTAGTGTGGACAATACTTTATAATAAATAGTTGTATTTGAATCAATAGAATAATAAATAATAAAAATTTACAGTTTTTTTAAAAGATAGAATACATTCTTATATAAAGCGGTGAATTTTATTAATTTAAAATTACAGTCTTTTTTGTACATTTTGTTTACATTTAAGAGATAAAATTAGAATTTATAATAATAATATTATATAATAAAATTCAGAATTAAATTATGCATATTATGAGTATGTTCATAAAAAACATATTTTTATAATTAATCTATATAATTAAATTTAATAATTAGCGTAAATAATTGTTTTACAGTTAAGTATTTTAATGATAAACTTGGGTCGTTCCAAAATTCAATAATATATTATTTCAACTATTATTGAATGCGTCAATAAAATAAAATTATAAATTTACAGTTTGTAATGTAAACAAATATAAAATATAACAAATCTTTAAAACTGTAAATTAAATTTAAATTATAAATAAAAATAAACAGAAATTTTTAAACTAATTTATAGGGCCCGTACTTTCAGGCATTTGCCTATTTTTTATTTTAACGAACATTTCATTTTTAATCAAATATGAGTTCGAAACACATAACAACGAGTCATTTAAGCCGTATTTATAAATGCCTTTTTTGCCTATTTTGGTATGAAATGCCTATTTTGCCATTTTTGCCTATTTTGAGCCTTTTTCACAAATTTTTGATGTAATAATATTAAAAACGCATAAAATTGTTTTAAAAATTCTATTTTAGAAATTTCAAAAATTTCGAATTTTATTTTTAAAAATTAGCTGAAAATGTCAAATTATCAAATTGCGAAACTTATATTTTAAAATTTAATTTCATTTTTAAACACTAAATTAGAATAAATTTTATAATAATTAAAATTAAATTTATATTATTTGAGTTTTCAAATAATAGCACTCATTTCGTTGACTTAAAGAAGTGACTATTAAAGTTAAAAGTTTTAATGATTTATAACTTATTAATTTGTAAGAAATGACTTAGAAATTTGTACTAAAAGACAATTTATGTAATTGTAAAGAAAAATATATGAATTTTTTTAATTTTAACCTTAATTTAAATGATAAATAACATGAATTTTACGAAAAATAAATGCCTTTTTTAATGCCTATTTAAAGATTTTTTGATGCCTTTTATGGCGCCTTTTTTACGAAAATAAATGCCTGAACATACGGGCCCTACTAATTTAAATAGATTGACATTTTTAATTATTAATACATCAAATCTAATTCTTCATATGTCGTGCCATAAAAATTGCAAATGATTGCAAATTTATTGCAATTTATAAAAATTATATTCTTTTAGATTCAGCTTAAATAAACCGGCTATTAATTTATCTTAAGTACAGTTTAATGTTAAAATAAGATTAAACAGCATTGTAATGAAATTATAAATTAAAATTAATTAATTAAAAATTAAATAAATATATTATTTATATTAAAACAAACTGTAATATGTAAGTAATTAAAATTAGTACTTTAATATAAAAAATTAGATTTGCGCTAAAATTCTGTAAAATTAAAAGACTGTAAAGATATAAAAATCGAGTGTTATATAATTTGTGAATATTTATGACTACTATTTCATTTTAAACTTTTTATATTTGGAACAATTTATATATAATTTTACTATTTTTATATTTTTTTATATTTTTTTCTATTTACAATTTATATGAAATTATTTGTTAATTATTTAAATTACCTTAAAGTAAGGTAAGGTAAACCTAATATTTCTATTAATAAAATTATTAAATTTTAAAGACTGTGTAAATGTATTATCAATGTATCAATAAATTGTTTAAAAGTATTAAGAGTACCATAAAAATTATCCATTTTTAGGCAATTTTTAAAACTTAGCCCTATTTTAAAAAAATTTTATTATTCACTTTATATAATTAAATTTAATAATTATAATAAGCATAAATAATTGTTTTGCTATAAAATATTTTTATCCTAATGCGCCAAATTCAATAAAGCTTTATTTCAACTAATATTTAATACATCAATAAATTAAAATTATAAATTTACAGTTTATAATATAAACAAACATAAAATAAATTAAAAGAATTCAATCATTAAAACTGTAAATTAAATTTAAATTATATGTAAAAATAATTGAATAAATAATTAAATAGATCTTAACTCTTCTGAATAAACCGGTTTTTAAATTATTTTAAAATTAAGATTAATTATAAAATAAGATTAAATAGCATTTAAAATGTTTGAATTTATAAATTTAAATTTAAACACATTAAGCAACGTATGCGTCCGATAAAATAGTTAAGATAAATAAAATTTTCAGTTTAATCATAAATCAATTAAAATTTCTAATTTTTGGGAGAATTTTCTCTTTTATATGATTCATTTTACGAATGAATTTAATATGTTTAGAAATATTATTTATGAACTGCGGCTCAATATAAATATGAACAAACATTTTCTTTGATATTCATGTGTTTTATAAATAAATTAATAATTTTCTTAATTTAAAATTTACTGAATATAATAATTTGAATTTTTTTTCAAATATGAATAAATTTTGATACATAATTGAAATATTTTAATCACCAATGACTGCCATTTATTGGACTTAAAAGAATTAAAAATTGAAAAATATTAACATTAGTTATAGTCTAAAACTTTCCAATTTTTGTTTTAAATCAAATTATGTTTTATTTACTATTTTAATCATTTTCAATCCCGTCGTACACTATTTTCTCAAACAAATAAAACGTCGGCGCGGCGTATGAGAAGAATTTAAGTCTCGCGTCGCTGTCATGCAGTCTCATGTATTTGCTATAATGATATTTATAGCACTCCTTCTTCTCGTGAACCATACAAGCGCTCAACTGGTGGTCTATAACTCTGTACACGGCTTTCGATTCGTCCGTTTTGTCCACCTTAAGCACCACCATATGTCCGCCACAAACTGGTGCGCCCGAACTATTAGCCGCAGGCTTATAGCGATGCGAAACATTCCAACGAAAAGCGAGCGCGAATTTCTTTTTATCTCCGATCTTCACATCGTTTTCAAGATATTTCCAAAGTGTGTCCTCCAATAGAAATGCTTTCACAAATCTGATACCTATAGACGCGTAAAACGCTTTGATGGCCGGTATCGAAGCGCCCACAGTCTTGTCGACGCCATTACACTTAATCACAGCTAAAGTTTGCGCAATTATTATTTGGTAAAGATTTTTAAAATTCAATTTATTATTAATTTTGTTGAATACCTCTAACGATTTGATCAGTTCTGGCGATGGTCTCAAAATCGGTGACCCTATCGAAGCCCCACATTCCCGCAGCTGTTGCTATGAAACAGTTGTAGTTATCGTCGGGATTATTATTTAGATTTAATAACTCCCATTCGGATATCGGAGTCTCTTCGGTTGGTATTTCTTCCACACTTACTTCGCTCTTATTTTCTATTGAATCTGACATTTTTATTAATTAAAACTTTTAATTTTAACTGATGCTTAAAGTATCGCTTTGAAAACTTAAATACTATTTAGAAACACAAAAACTAACATAACTTATATTTATTTTTATTAGAAAAACATTTTTAAAAACCATTCACGTATTGATTCATACGATATGACATCTTTTAGAATAATAAGTTGATGTCAGCGCTAATATTGAATGTCAAAAATATTTATGCAAAATAGAATTTTAAAAAAGATAACGAAAGTGACATTCAAAACATAACTTTTATTTTATTAAAACTGGTTTTAAAAGTATTACAGCTTTGAAGTTAGTTTTATCATTACTTGTTGTGTCGTATATAAAACAATTTTTTTATTTAAATATCTTAACAATTATCTCTATAAACTCAATATATACATATTGCTATTATAACATTTTATTTACTAATTTAATATACATTTAATTTCATTTGATAATTAAAGTGATGTTATTTAATTATTGTTTTATTATAAATTTTCAAAATTATTTCACAAAAATTTAAACATATTTGCTTCCAATCCTTTAGAAGGAAGAGTAGAAATCCATAATCAATAAAGTTAAAAATATTTCTAAAATTAAATTAAATTAATTAATTTAACTAATCTAAATTAATTATAGTAAAAAAGAAGTCAGTCTCGGAATCCAATAAAGACATAATTGAAAGATGTATATAATTCACTTGTATTATGAAACATATAAAATTACAGTTTATAGTTTAATAAACGTTAAAATTCTATAAATTATTTCTAAAAAAGTAAAAATATTTTTAATAAATATGTTTATTATTAATTTTTATGTCCATTAATTTATACAACAAATAAAACTATTCATTGAATTAAAAATTTAATAATAATCTTTTTGTATTCTAAAAATTAGGTCAAATCACAATTTGTAATTATTTTAAAATTAATTATAGTTTATTACTAATTAAATATGTTTAGTATAATATAAATAAATAATGTATAAAACATATAAATCTAATACTAATAATAATTAAATAATTTAAGTGATTTAATCTCTATAAATGAATTATCATTTTGATTATATTATTTTAATGATTTGAAACAAAGGTAAAAACCTTTATTTCAAATCTAAAGTGAGAGAATTATCATAATTCTTAATTTTATTCAATAATTTATATTAATTTCACTCTGACTTTAACCATAATAAACAACACTCTTCTCTACCATTTCCTCTCTTTTCCAACATTACTGTTTAATAAATAAATATTTTTGTATGAATAGATGAAAATATATATATATATTTATTTAGAAACAATTATTCTCAGTGGAAAAAGAAAAAAAATAAAACAAATATCTATAAGCGGCAAATGTTTCCAAGAGAAACATTACGCTTCTTCAGAATAACACAATTGATTAAATATACTGACAAAATTAAATAATATGAATAGTATGATTAAATAAATACATATAGTCATTCAATTATTCACAAACAATACTTATTACACTTTAAGATAATTAAATTAATCAATACAATTATATATTGAATTAATTTAAATTTGATATATAATTGTTTCGTTATCATAAAAGTTAATTACATTTATTTATCATTCAAAACAACTGTCAAAATGAAATTATTTATTTGTTTTGTGTCATCCATTTGTATAAACGTATGCCTCACAGACAATCCAATCCTGTTGTGGAGCGCGAAGACGTATTACTTCGTCTCATTTAATTCAACAATAATCAGAAACAATTCACTATTTGTCAACAATAGTGTATTTAACAACAAAATAGCTCTCTTTAAAAGTTCTCCATTCGTGTTGAGTCACGAAGTGATTGATTTCGATATCGATGACCACTATTTCGTTTGGAAGCAGTGGAATGGAAATGTTATATTTATAAAACAATTGACAAAATGGAATGGAATGACAATACAGGATAATAAACCTAAATATTTGGTTAAACTTTTAGAGACGAGTCCGCTATGCGTGGACTGGATTAACGATTTGCTTTACTTTGTCTTTTACAATGCTATACATGTGATGAACATTTACGACACTCGTCAGCGTTACGCTGTGGTCGGGAATATAAATAAAACAAATTGTTTGGCTGTAAATCCGGTCCACTCCTTCATAGTGTGGTCCAATACGAATGTGTTTCGCGCCAATCAGGACGGGTCTGACTCTTACCAAATAAGTGTATGCGAGAGCGATATAACGACGTTAACCATTGATTTTGAGTGGAATAGAATTGTGTTTATTTGTGCTGAAAAACTGATTGCAATTAATTTTGATGGTATGAATGAGACGCTAATTATGACCAGTAATTTCCTATCTTATGGTCAATCTTTGGATTTGTTTAGCGATTATATTTTATGGGTTAAGGATAAGTCAATCATTTTTACACATAGAGACGATCAAAATATAGATTTACTATATGAAGCAGAATCTCCTTTTGATGATACAAAAGATAAAGACATTGAATACAAAATTTTCGATTTAAAAGTGTGGCACTCGTCTCGACAGCCAAACGCCACGAACCGATGCGCGCACTCATTGTGTTCGCATCTCTGTTTGCCAAATGGTTTCGATAGTTATCGCTGTGTTTGTCCGCCAAAACAATATCTCTCGTCCGGTGATGTGTGCGACGAAGAGGTAAAACTGAGTAATGATTTAATTTGTTTTAGAAATAAAGCAATTTTTAATATATCCCTAAATAGAGTCCTTTAAATAATGAATTACTGGTGTTATCGTGGGATAAGAACTGTATTTATCTCTCATTATTTCGACGCGATTTTCACGAACATTATAACCGGTTTTGCATTTACAGATTAGAGTCTAAAAATATAATAGACGTCGATTTTATATTCGAGAGAAATCAAACCTCGATATTATGGCTGTCGAGACAACCATTTAATAACACATTCATCGTTGAGTCGTTTTTATTCGACAAATATGCGGATATAAAACAACCGAAATCGAGGACAACAGTACTCGAATACGAGGATAAGTACAGATTAAAGCAAGCGATGACTGTTGACTGGATTCATGACTTGATTTACTTTACCGCAAATGACTCGCTATACGTCACGCGCTTCACAAACCAATCCACAGTCATATTCAAGTTGTTTGACATTAATTCGGGTTTAATTAACATTAAAGTACATCCAATTGAGTGCGTTATCGTTTGGAGTGAATACCGATTTTCTAAGGGAGGAGTGATTATGAGATCACAATTGGACGGCAGTAACAGAACTAAA
>JAQIYA010001928.1:0-11175 GCA_034699355.1 Microtritia minima
CATTTCTCTTAATTTTATAAATTTCCAGAAGTTAAGTTCCCTTTCTTGTGTAGACATCACACCAGGCAATGTAACACAAATTAAAATGAATTAAATATCACTCAAACGATTAAATCATAAAAAATGTCAATAAAATTGAAAATAATAATTATAAAAAATTCGAATTAATTTGTCAGTTAACAAAAATAAACAATGATTTACATAGAAATTACTTAACATGTAATGTATTAGTCACAAATCACATAATAAATGCTCTAAAAATATTAAAAATCGACTATTTTGTCAATAAAAAATTTTCCACTAAAGATAAATTTATGAACATTTAATATGACATTTCTGGGGAGTTTTTATTTATTTTAAAACAAACCGCATAAAAATCAGACTATAAATAACCGAGCTGCATGCTTTCAAAGAGGTGTACTTAATTTTGTAACAAGCTGTATGTCAAAATTAACTAAAATTAAAACTATATTTCAAATTGCATTCTAGTTTTACCAATTTGCTTATGTTTTTGTTAAAGTAAAATAATAATATTTTCAGATGTTTAGATGCAAATATATTTCTATTTTTTTATTTAAAATAATATAAAAGCTAAAAACATTTGAAAAATCTTCAAAATAATGAATGACTATGAATGCAAATGCTTTATTTTCCCATATAAATAAAGACTGCGTTACATTCACTAAGTAATAATACATGAAATGCCACTTTTTGTAAATGATATCTTTCGATAACTTAAGCTGTCTTTTAAATGTTTTAATCCGATTATATACGAGTGCATTACTTTTTTAATGATAAAACTCATGTTATGTTAAGCAATAGACACACTAATGTTAAAGATGTTGGGGAAAACTCTAAATATGATCAATTACTTATATTAAGATTATATCGGTTTGCTCTTTGAATAATTTTAAGTATTACTGTTCCCATAATCTATAAAAATGTAAAACTGATTTATAAATAAAATAATTTTCAAAAATATAATTTTTAAGTGAATTATTAAAATTTGATAATTATCATTGTCTCATGACTTAATTGATAAATTTATATTTTAAACAGATTAAAATATTTGAAATGCTACTTAAAGTTTTTAAGTTATTGTCACTTTAATTTTATAAATCTGATGATGAGTTTGTATTTTTAAAGTCAAAATTGTTTTAATGAGATTTTGCAATTGAAAGTCAATAGTATTAATCAAAAAAATGTTTAGTTTGTTTTTAAGATTATAATGATATTCAAAACTTTATTTTAAAATTTTTTAAAATTCTAAAAATATGTTTTGTTTATGCTTTTGACCAACAATATGTTAAACCTATCAACCTTTGTCAACGTCTTAGTTTCTGACTTAATCTTAATTATGATCTTTCTATGCTGTACACAAAAGTTTAAGATAATCTTGTGCAGTATGAGGTTCAAACATTTCTTATTTCTAGACACAGTAATTAGAAAAGAAATTTTAAATAAACATTTAAGAGTAAAGTAGAGTTAATTAAAATTAATGTCAAAATTAAAAAAAATATTTTCCAACGCTATTACATTTAAATATTTGAAGAAAAAGAAAACTTTTAAAATAAATTTAAATTCTCAGCAAATTTTCAACATTATTAATGTGATTTTAGTGATAGCGTCAAACTGGAAAATAAAATTATAATTCGCACAATATTTAGACTATTATGAAGAATACAGTAACCATTATTTGAACAAAAAATATAACATAAGCTTAATTATAGATTTAATATGATGTTATGTTGTGTTATCTATTCAAAAATCATAAATAAGGCTACTTATAAGCTTCTTTAAGTTTTTAATAGTTTCAATTAATAACATTTAAGCATTAAGTTAAGCATTAATAATACTAATTATTTGATTTACAAATGTTTACTTTTTATTTTTTACTTTTACTTTTTACCGAATTAAACAACAGAAGCTCATTATTATGTAAATACAGTATAAGAGTTGCACAGAGTAACGAACGGGTAAACGTGGTTTTATTTGACCTTAGATTTATTTTATATTTTATGAGATGAAATCTATTAGACTATCTATTATCTATGAAAGCAACAAAGCCTTTGGCAAAATGATTAATTATTTATTATTTTTTGTAAATATACAGATTTTCTATTTTTTAAATAAAATTTTATGCCTGTGATAAAATTGGTAAACAAATCTAGTCTTAATTATGTTTACAATATTGAACTGATTAAAATGACATATAATCAAATTAATTTACTAACTCGTAAGCTTTAAAAAACGATAACAACTGGGAAATTCTGAATATTCATAGAAATTTATTTGGTTTTCAAGTTTGCAAACATTAAAAAACTTGATAAACTCAATAAAAATTTTATTCTATATGCTCTTTTAATAAAAATTTAATGCTTAACGATGTAATCATAAAAACCAACGAAATGTTCAATAAAAACAAATTCATTTTAATGAATTATGTTTATACAATTAAATATCTTTCTTATTGATTTGGCAAAATATTTAGATTTAAGAGAATTGTACATAAAATTTTGTCATTATTTAAAATTGATTATAACAGGATTTGCAGGATTTAATATAATTTGGCTCAATAAACACAATTGAAAATTACTAAAGCGTATCAAATGATTGTATAGGGAATTGTGTTGACGATAATTAACGCACTAAAAAAGGAGTAGTCGACTCTAATTATATATTATTGCTTAATTTTGATTGCATTTTTTTGGACTCGCGTTAATTTTAATTACATTCTTCTCATTATAATAGCATTTTATTTGAAGCATCTAAACATTCAACATTTCTTTACTCTAATAGTTTTTTTTAATTTTTACAATCTATACATTGTTCTCACCATATATTTAACGCTGTAAAATAATGTATAATTAAAATTTACTGTACCGTACTGTGGTATGAAAATATTGGCAATTCATAAATGTATCATAAATTCTAGTAATAAATTATTAGTAAATATATTAATAATTTTACAGAATTAACAAATATAAAACAATACAGTTAATTATATTTCTCAAATTAATGATATGTTAATTAAAACAGTATATAGACTCTGACTTTTTTAAAAGTGAAAGTGTGGCCAACTCTACATTAAGCAATAACGATACAGCAAAACAATCCGATCGATGGCAGCATTTGGTATGCAAGCAATACTCGCAACTTTCTCGCATCACTTTTGCATTTGTCAGTCAGACTGACGTTGATTTTCAATATTCTGACAAAAATGAATTACATTTTGAGTTGAGTTCATTTGAAAAGTGCATACTATAGCCTTTGGGCGCACTTAATAAATGGTTCGTATGTTTTGCAAACCTGATTATCTTAAAGAGCTTAACGAGTTTAGAAAAGCTGTTCGTAATCAATGAGAAGATTCTCTAAACATGTGTGGCTTTTTAGATGTTTGCCTCAATTATGACTTTCCTTAGTTGTGTAACGAATTGCAAGCTTGAAATTTCCTAAATTTTGCAAATAGTTTTAAATATATGTACATTTATTTTTTTAAGCAAAAATTAATTTATTATTATATAAAAGCCACATTTATTTGTTCTTATCATTATTAAATTCTAGACAACATTTATTGAAATATTATTGTAGTAATAAAGAATATTAATAATGTATTTAATAAAAGAGACGATAAATATTTAGATTATTTGTTGTGCAGAGTTAACGAAACAAAATAAAAGCATACACTTATAACAAATTAAAACTCAATACGAAGTTCGACGCAATCCAACACAATAACCAATTGAGACAATGCTGTATATTTGATGAGACACGGACTCAAATTCACAAAATAGGTACTCTCTCAGCAGAAATTCGTTTATTACGAGAAATGTTATTATCATAGAGTTACCCAAATAAGTTTGATCTACAAAAAAATTTGATCCCATTTAGCGAATTCTTGTCTTTATAATAAAGAGTGGCGCGAATGATGAGCAAAAAATTCAGTAAAACTGAATAACAAACAATGCATAACTAAATTAAGTGTTTAGCAATAAGGAAATATCTATCGTATTGTATTACATTCACTGTTTTTTCATAAATATTCTATGTATTAGAATCTATTGTAAGAGAAATAAAGAAATAATTTTAGTGAAAGTTTACTGAAATAATAAAAATTGTTTTTCTAAGATATAAAATTGGAAAATTTGATCAATTTATACATAAACTTTCGTTTATTACATTTGCATAGCCTTTGCCTTTTTTATTGCACTTTTATTATTAATAAAGAAACAATTTCTAACAATTACTGACAACATTCAAATGATATAATGAGGAATGCAGTAATTAATTATAAAACTAATTTAATATGAGAATAAATTCAGCGATAAAGTATAAGTTAAAATAAATTTTCATCGATAAAGATTCTTCAACTGAATTTAAAAAGCTAAAGAGGAAATTATAAAAATGTTATGCAATTTGAAAATTTTTTCATTAAAAATTTAATTATTAAAAAGAAAACATTTATAATAAATATCGTTGAACTGTTAAAATCTCTAACTATTAAACTAATTAAAATGTTTAAAATATTTCAAATAAAGAAATTATTTAATTATTAGTTAATGAGTTTACTTAATAATGGCTAATAATTCAATTGATTCAAACAAACATCACTCCATAATAAAAATTTAGAATAATTAAATATTTTTATTTTGTGACATTCTAATTATTAAATATTTTTGCAATAGTTGAGCGCATCTAATACAATATTGTTAATTGTATTTGATTTACACGTCTAAATTTAATTATTTAAAAATTTATTTATTTATTTAATAGAAATGTAATATTAAAACTAGCGTTTCATCTCGTTTTAACAAAACGAGATGAAAACACAGAGATATGTTCACAAAGATATGTCATGTGGGGGTACCTCTGGCCAGTTCCGCGTCTGGAGAGAGAGAGAGAGAGAGAGAGAGAGAGAGAGAGAGAGATGTGGATATTTGCGGTACATACACATGGTATGAACATGTGATTAAAAATAATATAAAAATAAAATAAATCAAACATGGATTTAAAGTGAATTGTTTAATATACATGTATTATAGAGTGTATTTAATTTAGTTAGATATGTTAAACGTGTTCTTCGTTCGCTATTTTAACTTCACATCTTGAGCTTAAAAGTATTATTATTAAATTTTAAACAACCTATAGTTATTTTTACTTCTGTTAGAGCAGGTCTGAATGTGGATTAAGTAAAAAATAATTTTTAAGAATTAAAAACATAAACAAAAGAAAAATATAATGAATATAATGTTATGCCTTAAAATTTTTATTAAAATCTTCTTTATAATTAATTAAAAAGATATTAAAATTAAAAATTCGTAACCTTATGTAAAATTTCAGAGACAAAATTTCTATGCATAATAAATGAAGTGAACGCCTGTAAGTCTGAATCAGGGGTTTGTCGTATTGAACATTCCTATACTAAAAAACAAGTCCATAAATTTTTTGGATCATTCTGTTAAAAGAAGGAAGTAAATGGAAGTAAATTCAGGATATTTGATCATTTTTTTGTATAAAAATTTCTAACTTAGGCTTGCGATCAATTATGGTGTTCTTTTTTCAGTTTGTCCAGTCATGGATTTTATCTTTTGTCGGCGATGAATCTAATGTCACATCTCCGACATAATTCTGTTAACAATAATCCTAAACTGTATATGACTTCGAGCAAGAAAAGATCAAAATAGATCGAATCCGATTTATGGTTTTATTTTCATCGAGGTCTGCGATTTGATTGCTATCTCAGACAAGATTTGGTGGCCTCCACAGCAAACAAAACACAATAATTACTTATTGATAACTTGAGTTGAACTTCTATGCAGAACTCACTGCTTCTATTTTGGAATTTGTTTTTTATATATAAAAAGTTTTACAGCTAATCGAAAATTCCATTTAGTTTAAATCTCTTGGGGTTTTATTTTATTTTTTCACATCAATTGATGATTTTTTTTGAATATATTTACTGAGATACTAAGTAGATGTACATAGAATTAAGAAAGAATTTTCTTCGAATAAGATTTTGGGTATTAAACTAACTTTTTTAATTTTTTAGTTTTTGTTTTATTTTTTAAAATAAGTTTTATTTTATTTGAAATCGAATTTTCACTTATTAGCTTAACATTAGTTAATAATATAGTTTATTATAATATTTATACTTAAGAGTCAATATTAATAATCGCATTTTGTCTTTAAAGTATTACTTTTTCTCTCAGTGCTCTAAATTAAAAATATACGGTCTATTAAAATATAAAAACAAACAAAATTATAGTTACAGCTAATATTTCATAATTATCAAATTAAATACTCAAAAGGCTCAAGAATTATATATTGAATTACAAATTATTTTTAAAAATAAAAATTTAATTATTTTTATTAAATTTAATAAATGTTATATTGTCAGGAAAATCAGGAAAATTGTAATTTTATAAATTCTTTATTTAATTGATTTGACAAATGATAAGAGATGTTCATTAATTACAAGTATACATCAAAATTAAATTTAATTAATAAATTAATATTGAATGATTGAACTAAAAAATTGATGTTCTAAGCAAAAAGTTAATTTTTGATGAATATTTTTGATAATTTTATTTTAATCATAAATGCCTTAAGCTTTTTAATACTGTATGTTCATCGAGTTGTAATATTAGTTGATGTAATACCAACTTCATCCGACTATCATAATTGCCTTTTTCTTTATTTCATACTCTAATCTTCCTGTTTTGTTATTCTTTATACTTTTTATTTCTTTTAAATAAGTATTTATTAATCTACATAAATATATATAATTATGTAAAGATATCATTATAAATTAAGTTATAAAAACAATAAAAAATAAAATTTTCTTTAAATATCTTTAAATATTAAACATTATAAATAAAACAATTCATTAATAACGGAACGATGTAAATGTAAATGTAATAACAATTAAATTTTAATTTAAATTTCTATATGAAATATTTTCTATATTTATTATTTTAAAACAATAAATAGACAATTGACATTTTAAAACTATAAATTTAGAATGCTTAAATTCATTTTTTTTTGTAATATAAAATTTAAGTTGACTTTTGAATTTTAATGAATTAATCACTGTTTTAACTTCTAGTTAAGAGCTTTGGTCAAATTTTCCAAATGGTTTTTCTCAAATTAAAACCAAATTAAATTTAGTAAAATTATGTAAATAACCGAAATCTTTGATTTCTATTTATAGCACAACAAAAAGCTAAACAAAATGTAATACAAAACAAAGTAAATTATTATGAATTATTTGCCACATTTTTGTACTCGAAATAATTGATTAGACTTATAGCTTACATATAATTTATATACTATATAATAATAGCATTATTTGCTATAAAAAAATAGGCTCAAGCGTTGGAAAACAGTTTTAAGTGGGCTGTGATGAAGTGAAAATATGAGCTGCTCTCGTGATGATAAATCTGTCAATAAATTTTATGTATATTAATCGAAAAAAAGAGGGGAAAAGATTACTAGAAGCGCACTATAATATAAGTTATATAAGTTGGTTCACATTTTCGATTCATCTCTTTAAGAACTCATTGGAAATGATGGCTCGAAACGCATGAGTGCATTATTAGGATTTGTCACTTCTTCCTCACTTCTTTACAGTTAGTTAAGACCCCATCAGAAAAGGCAATCTCAAAATGCAAACTCGACTCTGAAAAAACTATTCATCAATGTTTTTATAGTTATTCTGGCTAACAGTGGAAAATATTGAAGATTTAAGTTGTCAACTCATGCAATAACAAAGTTTGTCAAATAAATAGTGATTCTGTAAGATAGGTAATCATCTCATCTTCGAGTCAGTCTATTGAGATCTAGTGCTGCGCTTTTTATGCGCATAGTTTTCACGGTAACCAAAATAACATTTTATAATAACTATTTAGTTTATATAAATTGATGCTGCATTTTCATACATTTTCAATAATCAACATAAATTCATATCTACTTACAAGAGCTTATATATAAATTTAGTCCATAATGTATTTAATAAAATAAAAATTATCGAAGGATTGTGAATATTGTGAAATATTATTCATTTGAGTATTTATTATTTAGAATTACAATTAAAAAATGAAAAAATATTTCAAATGGTTTAGAAATGATTAAATATAAATATATAAATGCTAAATAAATGGTTATCTCACAATAAAATACATGTAAATAATTTATAATTAAGTAAACTTTTATCTATATTTTAATTAAATACTTTTTTTTCATTATACCGTAATACATGTTTGCATAATTTTTAATATTAAAAATACTTCAAATATAAAAATAAATTAGTTATAAAGAATTCAAATTTTATAACTTTCTGTTTGTTGAGTGACATGAACTTTGGTTATATATTAAATACTTAATTATATTATCTGTTTTGAATTTTCTAATTTTTTTGCCACAAATTATTAATTTAGATTATTAGAAAAAACTCTAAATATAGGATTGACGATCGCAGTCGTGATATGTTGTAAAGAGTTATGAATTCAAATGCTTTGCTCGCGTCGTTCATATGACTGCAATCATTTGCCGCATTAGGCTGTGCTGAAGTCGCTGTTGAATTCACTGATCAAGGGTTAAATCAAGGTTTATACTTGATTTACAGCCATATTCAGTTTAACAAATAGAAATAAAATTTTGAATTTTTTGTGTTGTTTATTTTAGACATTTATTGCCTTATAAAAAATTTCATTAGTTTAATTTTAATATAAATCAAGCGCACAACGAGAATATAAAGTTTGATTAAAGCAAAAATTGATAGATATAATCTTATTTGTCATAATTTATGCCACACAAACTTTAAATACGTCGTATATATTTATTTATGTAGTTTTTCTAAAAGTTGATTACCTTTTCTATATATTAATAATAAATAATAATTATATTAATATATAATAAAAAATAATTTTATAAATATAATTTAAATTTCTCTCTCCCTTTCCCTCTTCCTGTCCCTATTCCTCTTCCGTTTTATTAATTTTATTAAATAAGGAATTTTTAAAAAATATTTATTTTTATCGATTATTTAACAACAAAAGCATTTTTATATTATTTAAATAATTTATTGAACTTCTTCTATTGAACCATAATTATTATGCTAAACAATGAATAACAATTAATAATGAATTAAAACAATTAAAATTATATGAACAATATCATAAGAAACGGTATAACTCATAGCTTACGGTATAACGCTTTTTAATAAATTTTAATTATATATTTTTTTATAAATCATATTATGAAACATTCTTATGCTAACCAAGAAGTTATATCTGTTGATATTTTGACAATATTAAAATACTGTACATCAAAATGATAATATCTTATATGTGAGTAACAATTTTTTCTTTTCCCTGTCTAAGTAGTACTGGTTTCTCTAAAATATTGAGGATTGAGAGCACGATATCAAAAATTTTGAATGAGATGAAGTGTGAAACTATTAAGTCATTAATAGAAAATATGATCGAATGGCTAATGACGAGACTTTTGGTGTTTAAAATTTATTTAATTTTAATATTTAATAGCATATTTTTATTGAATTTGTTTGCATATAATTTTTATTGTATTTTTTATTTAAAAAAAACTTTTCCGGATTTTAATGACCGATTCTTATATTTAATTCATAATCCAAAAAGTGCTTATTTTGTTCTCAAGCATACAATATGTTTGAAAAGCATTAAAATCAGTGCATTCTTGTTTTGAATTATTAATATATAATTTACTGTTCCGAGTATTTGTCATTACTTATGAGTTAGAAGTGTAAATAAATTCATATTCATTTTATTTTTGCAGATTTTTGTACAAAAAGATATTTCAAATTAGTTTTAATAATAAAACAATTATCAATAATATTGATTTATTTATGTATTATATATTAATTTGCAATTCTTATAAATTACACTAATGTAAGTTATATTTTCAATAATAGTGAATCACTTTAGAGTATAAATTATTCACATTAATTTCATAACTTTTTCTAGAAATTAAATATCGAATTAATTTAGAATTGGTTTCAAATTTGTTGCAAAAATGTAATATTTTTTCATTAACGATGTTATCTAATGTTATTTAATAACGCAATAAAAGTGCGAATTACTTAGAAAAAAGCACATAATAGACAATAGTTTAATGAATGAAGGCATAAATATAGTTTCGTAACGAAAATGTTTGCTGAGACGTTGACTTGATTATCATTAATGTTAGTGTTACACACTAAAAGTTTTATTATCAAATACATTCTCAGAGATACATATTATTGTTGTACGAGCAGCTAAAATGAATAGTAAAATGGGTGGACTGTGACAATAAAGTTGAGTATGTTATGGACGTAATAATGTTGTCGACGGCGAACATCATTTATATTATATATTTCATGTAACATAAAGGATTGAGAAACTTGTGTGTAGTGTTTTGTAGCGATGAGAGACTGAGAGATAGGAAAGCAAAGCAAAAGTTACTCGAGTTATGATATATCATAATGAATGACAATGTATGCGATATATTACAATCATTGGGTATTGACTCTCGAAGAAGCAGAGAAACGGATGGACACGAAAAGATGATCATTAGCTCATCAATCGTAATCTATCCTCCGTTGCGTTTGGGTTTAGAAAACAAGTCAAAGTATATAAATAATAAATATTGTTTCGTATTCTTGACGACCAATAATAATATAACTGGAGCTGAATTTTTTTTATATCTTGAGATGAATTCTTTTCTCTTTCATAGCTTTATTTTGCTTTGTAATGCTCTCAAAAATATGGGAAGATATAAAAAAAAATTCTACATAATAGTGAGATCGCAATCAAAAATATATTTTAAAAGCTGACTTAACTTTTTGGGTGTTTCTCTACTGTTCTGTTGTGAGGAAGACAGTGAAGAATTTAATAATATAATATGAAAAAAAATAAATAAAGGGCCAAATTTTAGTGAAAAAAATTATTCACAACAATTTGTGTTAAGTATTTGAGCATATAATGCGAATGCGTTTTGCAGAGCCTTATTAAGCGCAACAAACGTGTGGCCAGCTTTATATTTGTATTCACATGAGTGAATGTTATTAGTTTTTTTCATATATTAGACATATTACATATTACATTATGTCAGTGCTTCATAAACCCAAAGCAAAAAGAATCAACTTTTATGTACTATGGAGCC
>JAQIYA010001929.1:0-11174 GCA_034699355.1 Microtritia minima
CAAATACTTGTTCATAAAAAAAATTCCTAAGTCACAGAGATGTGACTTTCACTGTACTGTTACTTTGGAATTTTGCTTTTATATTGCACTATTTAAAAAATATATTTAATTACTTTTATATTTATACAAATAAATTTATTCGTATTTATATTAATTATATGTAATACTTTTTTAAATGTTTTAAAAAATAATAATTTATTTTATTATAGCATTATTATTTTACTGATGAGATACATTATTATTTATAAAATAAGTTTCTCTCTTCTTTTGGCGTATAAATGTTCGCTTTTTCTCTTATTTGTCTGATACTCGAGCGGTTTCGCTCTTTCTTCGTAATTGAAACCAGTTCTTAATGGCAATTCAAGACTCATTTCGCATCTTCGCTGAGAGTCGATCGCAAACTGACGCATCTTCATGTCGATCAGAATGTCGCGAACATTATTCGTTTTGTTCGCCTTTGCCTTTCTTATGTAAAATCCGTCCGCGTATTCGTCGGCGTAAGACTTTATGTAATCGTCGTAACGACCCATCAGTTTATTGAGTTGAAATTGTTTTTTAAGTTTTGCCTATTTTTCAGTAAACATAATAATTTTTAAAACTCTCGTAACTGTTTAATAAAATTTTAATTAAAATACTAAATAGTAATTTAAAATAAACTATTCTATTATTTTATAGAGTTTATTTAAAATTAGTATATTATATTCAATAATTAATTATATTTAATCAAATAATATAATTATATCAAATTTATTATTAATACCTATAAAATGTTATAACAGCTAAGTAAGAAAATTAATAATAGGAAAATACATATCATAAATAAACTAATAAAAAGTTTTATTAAACAATTAATAAACAAATATTAATTATGTTACTTTAAATTATATTCTTTAATAAAACAAAAACTTACCAGAATTTTCAAAACTAAAGAGAATGTAAGCTTCTGAGAAATAATTAAATATGCTTCGAAAAGCACTATTATTTAATTAGTGCCAAAAATATATTTACGTGTTTCATCTATTTTTTGTCGTAATGAGTGACGTAAAAATGAGTTCAATGAAAACAATGTTATTTATAGAAAGATAGTTCTGAAAGGCAAGAAATGTCGAGTAACATAAGATATCCTTAAATAGGTTAGAAAAAGTTTTTTGTATAAAGTCTACGACATATATATTTCGTAAATATACCCACATATTGTATTTGAAGTTTAAAGTTTAATTTTATGCTATTTTATGCTAAATGTCATCTAAAATTGTATTTTATTGTACTTTCATTTTTTAAATTTCTATATATTTATTAATTTATTTATTTTTCAAATTGTTTGGCAGAATATTTCATTACATTTTCATTAATTAGAGTTAAAACCTGTTTCACTAAAAGTTATAAATTTAAACTTATTAAATATCGATGAATAAATGTTAGGAAAAAAAGATAAATGTTAGAAAAATAGCAATTAATTGATTAGTATTAACTATGATATTTCAAATGAATTTTATATTTTTATAATTTTCACAAATAAATATTATTTATGTTATTTTCAGCTCTGAAATTTATTTATTTTATTAATTCAAAGAAAAAATTTACATTTTGATCTCCCATGAACTTAAATTTTAAAATTAATTTCTAAAAATACAGAAATATATTTCTTTTATTTATTTTTAAAAATAAAATCATTTTAAGTAATTATTTCTATTTAAACTAAATCTTTTTAACAAAAGAACTGCTGCTGTAAAATAAATATTTGATAAATATTTTTTTTGGTCATTTTAAAATAGCTATCTTTTGTCAAACTCGAGATCAGCTGAAAAAGTTTTGTAAATTAACCTTTTATTTAAACTAAAAATCTTTTGTTTAAAAATGACCAAATGGCATAAAATTGTCTTGACATTTATAGATTCACTATATTTCACAATAGTAAATAATTAATAATAGTAAATTATTAAGTAATTAAAATAATTATATGAATAAATGATTATTGTTTTACTTTATATTGTTTTACTTAATAAGAATAAAATTAATATATCTATTATTAAATTTTTATATTAATAAATTAAAATAATTATATCATTGTACACTCCATTGTAGGTTTTATGAACACTTTATTTTGGGTACATTTTGGTTTTAGGTACCAAATATAAAAAACCAAAATTCTTATATTTATTGAATTTAATATTTAGTTTTATATTCATTTAGATTTTATGCACGAATTTTTAAAATTATAGATTTACATAAAATCCAACTTAGCATGTAAAGACAAATAAATTATAAATAACTTCAAAGCCTTTAAGAAAACAATAAATGTCTCAAATTTACATTAAAAATCTGAAAAAAAGCGCAAGGATTTTAGTCTATTACAGGACGAAATAATTTACAATATAAGTATAAACTAAAATTTAGTGAAAGATTAAACATCGTAATGTGGTTCCTCTAACAGAAATAAATATTTTTTTTGCCATAAAACAGTTGATCAAATCGGAAATTGTTGTTTTGTAGTTGAAAAACGTTTCTTAGAATTATATTTTTATAAAAAATTTTAAATACAATAGATATTTAAAAAAAATGATTTCTATTTTATAAAATCAATATTTAATTTTTAAATTTCAAGATCAAATGCAATAAAAATACTATATATATTTACAATATTTAATAATCATATCGTATTAAATTATTGTTTAAAATGGTTTATTCTCTTATAATGCTTATCTTTTATGATGACTTTTAATAAATCAAAGTGAACTTATACTAAAAAGAACCAAAAATACATTATAATATGAATTCTAAAATATTATTCTTATCTGTTTTAATTCTATTTTTAAATTTAATATATTCACCTATTTTTATTAATGGTAACGGTTATGGCGGAGGTTTTGGTGGCGGCGGTTTGGGTGGTGGCTATGGAGGGTTAGTTACTATTTTAATGATTAATAAAAATTTTTAAATACATTTTTAAATCAAATTAGTATTTTCTAATTTGTTAGTTACGGATGCAATACATGCGGATATGGAGGATATGAATATTTAGGGCGTATTAGAAGAGTTGGACGTATTCACGAAGGTTTTGGAAGATATGGATATGGCGGTGGAGGTGGATATGGAGGGTAATATATTAATATTTAAAATTTTATTAATTTCATTAGGCTATTGATTTTAATAATAAAGTTGTAAATACGGGTTTTAGCAATGAGATATGAAATATAACTTATATATTTGATATGTGAAAATAAAAATTAGTTTAATGATTGAATTTTATTTAGTATATTATGTAGAATTTTTCTAAATAATATTCTATTTGTATTTTATTAGTATTTGCGAAAAAATACTATTAGTTGTATTATGTTTTAATTTATGATATTAAAATGATAATACAAAGATATACAATTATATAATTTAGAATATAATATCATTGTTATATTATGTATTAATTTAAATATGACTAAATGGAATTTAACTTAATGTAAAATTAACATGTATAAAGTTGTAAAATTTTAATACTCATAAATCAATTTCATAATAATAAATTTTTAATTTAGATGTTGCGGATAAAATGACTATTTTGCTATTATGCAAATGTTTTCTGGATTATTAATCAACTCTTATATTATAAAACATTATTGCAAGACAAAGAAATAAATTTACACTTTTTAATTACATGCTTAGAGATTCATTTGTTAATGTAATCAATATATAAATAAATATATTAATCTGTTTTGATTCACAAAATATTATATTTTATTATTATAATTATATTACATTATTTACTAAATGATGACAAATAAAACATTTAAACTTTTAATTTATATAATATTATTATAATATAAAGTAATATGGATTTATTTGAATTGAATAATTTAATTAATAAAATAATCGATAAATATAGGTTAACAAAATAAATTTTATTTACCTATATTAAGCGAGTAAGGTTTCTCAAACAAATAATGGTAACACATGTGTGACCATTGATTAAAGTAATATCATAATTGTTTTCTAACATTTCATAATATTAGTTTTCCTATTGAAAGTAAATAAGATCAGACAATGGCTTTGTCACAAACATTAGTCCAAGCGATATGAAAATAATGCGATACAAATAAATATTTTAATATTTTCTTGTATCAAATATAACTTGTAAGTTGTAACTTATAAATGCCTTATCAGTAGATTATCATTCGTGACATATGAAAGTGGCATTTTCTAACACAATAAAAAAATTAACAAAATAGATTGTTTTATAATTCAAGAAATACTTATATTGGCATTAAAATATTTTCTAATAGAAATAAAATATTTAATCGTATTGTATAGAAGATTTTAAAATTAATTTAGTTTGTAAAACATTGTTATTAAATTTATTAAGTTAAATATTGAAATATAATACATATAAAAGAAATTTTTAAAATTTTAATTTTAATTTCTTATTTATTCTCCACAGGAGATTATGTGATATCTAATCATCTAAAGTAATATTACAACTGTAAAAAAGGAAAATCTCGATTTCTATTTAAAAATATTTCTCAACGTTTATTGAATTTAATAAATAGATTTTTTCAAGAATTTTTTAATAATTAAAGTTGTTTTGGTGTTAATTTCAAAGACAATTGATTCAATAAATTTCTATTCGGAGAAGCAATAGAGCATCGAGACTCATACGACTGGTACGATCTCGTCGTAATTCAAATGTTGCATTCATTTAAGCATCTATTTGTCAATATGTGATAAATGAGATGCATTTGTCAACACTCAAGATAAAAAATTTCACTTTTGTGTTAACTTTATGGCATTGAAAATTTTACTTTCCATACGTTCAAACTTCGATAAAATATTTTTAAAAAAAATTATAAATTATAAATAAAATTTCTAAAAATAACACATAGTCATATAAGTTTAAATTAAAATAATACTTTTTATAAACAATTTTTTATGCGAAATTCGTTGAAGTATTTTATTATCTAATTATTAAATATGTTGGTTTTAAAAAGATTTAACTTTTCAATTTTACTATTATTGCTTTTAGATTAAATCTTTAGAACAAATGAATTTTTCGGTTATTTACAGTAAATTCATTAATAAAATACAATAGTTCATGCAATATAAATTAAAAACATTTTCGAAATTCTTCAGTAGTCTTATGCGTATTAATAAAAAAATTAATTATTTAAATAAATGTCTTTGACTTAAATTTTTTTAATGATGAAAAATTAAAGTATATAAGCTTATCAATCTAATTATAATTAACTTAATAAAGAATGGATAACATAAAATGTAATTTAGAGACGGAATATTAAAATAGAATATAAAATCAATTTGAATTTAATAAAACTAGTATAATTTTTAGGAATATCTAATGTAAATAAATATTTAATGAACTTTTAATATTAATTAATATATATAGAAATAATAAACATCATATATAAATCTTTTTAAAGTTAAATAGTTAAAATTTTATAAACCAACTCCAAATATTTTAAGATTTTCAATTGTTTGATATATAAAATAATAATAATAGTGTTAAAATCAGCTCATTTGTATGCTGATTCTTGTTTTGAAAAATTTATGCTTTAAAAATACTTTATCATAAAATAGTTTTTTTATTGGAAAAAAATTTAATTAATTAAATAAAACAAATATTGTGACAACCGTTAAATAGTATACATTGTTAAACCGAAAAATATTCTCTCTTACATTATATGTATGAGTAGACATGAAGAATCTTGAAAAATACGTGTGATAAATGTGATAAATAATGAATTTAAAATTTTGAAGGTAACAGTTCATGCGAGCACAACAAGTATATAAATAAGAGACAAGTATATCACTATAATTGATATCACGTTAAAGAAACTCTCATATTTTCATCACTTATTTTAATACTAATTTGGATTAATTTTAAAATGAAATACAAAACTTTAGCTTTTTGTGCAGTTGTTATATTGATTAGCATTATTCTCACCGAAACCATTGTCAGCGCTCAATTCGGCTATGGTTTGTATGGTGGTCGTGGTTATGGTTATGGTTATGGTCGTAGAGGTTTTTGGAGGCCGTGGGGGTTTAGACCGTAAATTAACTTAAAATTTACTAATTTAAATTAGTGAATTTATATTAATTAATTACAGCCGATGGGGATACGGCTATGGCCGTCCGTGGGGTTGGAGACGACGATATGGCTGGGGTTACGGATGGGGTTATGGATAAACTTTAATTAGGTATGATTGTTAAGTTTTATTTTTAATTTTATAAACTAAGTTTAATTTATAATTTACTATTTCTTTAGGATAACAACGAAATGATCCTAAAGAAAAGGTAAGTTAATTTGTAAGTGACCAACAAATTAAACTTAAGTAAAACTAAGTTTAGTATAATAATTTGTTTTATAATTAATAGGTACTGAAGAATATCACCATTTTATTCGAGTGCTTAATATACTTATACATAATATTCATTTTCAATGAAGCCATAAATCAAGTGAAAGAAAAATATTTATATTAAATATGAACTTAATTTTTATATAATGCTTTTTAAATTATTCTTTGCTACTTAAAATTGTATTTTATTAAAGATTAATTAAAATTATTAATTTTTAATCCATGAAAAAATATTGAATAAAATAAAATTCATTCAGCTTTAAAAAGCTAAAACAAATAAAAATTAAATGTGTTGAATTACTTTTTAAAATTTTTCTCGGTTTAATTAAGTTGTATTTTTATTTTTATTTACAAAATCTAATATTGTAAAAATTAAATAAAGTTTAACTAAATAATATTATTTTATTGCTGAATTTTTAAATATATTATTAAAGCAAATAATATACTCTTACAAGTCCTAGTATGTGTTGGCAATATATATACCACAATATTTTCACACATTGATCTTAAATAAACAAATCCCCTTTGTTTATAAATTTACACCTTTCAAATTTTTCCTCATAATATAAAAATTAAGAAACACCTTAATGGAAATAATATTTCTATATAAACTATCCTTGAAAAACTTTTTTTTACAAAGAAAAACTGGTCGATAACATTAATTCTATTGATAATTTTACGCAGTTTACACACTATTTACACAGTATTTACACGCACTCTTCACATTTAGCGCATCATAAAAGATAACAAATATATTAGTAAAAAAAATGAAATCAAAATAATTTTGTTTTTCCTTAACATTACATAATGTATTATTTTAAAAATAACAAACTTCAAATTATTTAATTCTATTTAATTAATTTAATATTTAATTTATAAATGCCAATTATGTATAAAATTTGTGAATTAACTCTTAGAAAGCAAAAAAGTGATGTAAAATACAACAGAGTAAGTAATAAATAGTGTAAACAGAATAACGAATTTTAAAAATAAGATTACGTGATAGCAAATAAATTAGTTTAAATTAATTTTAAATATTAAAATCATAATATAGTCTGCTAAGATTTATTTACAGTAAAATTATAGATAAATAAAAAAGTTATAAAAACTTTTTGTTGAATACAATCTGATACCAATGTATGCATTTTTTTAAAATAAAATCTTAGTTCGAGGTTTATTTAAAATGGTTAATTAATTTTTTAAAAATTAAATGAAGATTAAAATCTATAGTCTTGGAAGTAATATTTAAATTTTTAAATTTGATAAAATATATTATGTTTCAAATAATATTCAGCATTAATTGCAAGTTAGTATAACATTAAGTGTAAGTGAAAGTTAGTTTAGACAATCTCAGTTTATAATATTAAGAAAATAATATATTAACATGTGTTAAGTTATCTGATTTAAATTTATCATTATGTTAAACGCTTGAACATAAAATCTCTCTTTATAATCTCTATCATATAAGAAAAGTTTATCTTTTTACAGATCAAAAATGATGACATGTGAAATATATCTACTGAACCTTATATTAATCATAATAACTATTATGACTTTAGAAGCTCAATACGATTATTACCGGCGGGGACACGGACAGGGACACGGAACGAACTGCTGTCGAAGAAATCGATTTTATGGTGTTAGCATAATGACATTGTAAGATAAGCATTTTTAATATTTGTAACAAATAATTTTAAATTTAAATTATATCTTATTATTAGAATAGGGTATGGCGGATATGGCGGATATGGAGGGTATGGCGGGTTTGGAGGGCACAGAGGATTCGGTGGATTCGGTCATGGATCGAGAAGAGGACACGGATGGGGACATCATCGGGGTTGAAATAAATTTTTAAATATACATTAAGATTTTACATGTATATAATAAATAATTAATTTATCGTGTTTATATAAATACATTGTATATTGTTGTTAAATAAATAAATAAATATTATATTGAGATTAATATTCAGGAAATATAAAATTAAAATTGTAAAATATGATTATTACTAACGAATAAAAAATGCAGTATGGCTAGGGTTGCCAACTGCCAGCTTTTGCGAGAATAGATTTATTCAGCGCTAATTCAAAATGTTCACTCTGTCTTAATAATGTGAGCGTCAACTTACTTAATGTTATGAAAATGTCACAAACTAACAAAGGAAAAAGAGTAAAATGAAAAATTAATAAAGTAAAGGGTTTATTTTTTTTATAAATTAAATACTTTGATAATATTTAATGATAAAATAAATTGAAATTCTGTAACTGAAAAAAAATTATTATCGAAAACAAAAAAAAATTCATCTTAAAATTTAGTTAAAATTTTTAGTCATATTTCTATTAGTATTAAATAAATATTAACAAAAATTCAAACATAAAAATTAAACTAAATAATTACTATTTATATTTTACACTTATTTTTGTTTAACAGTAAAATAAATAAATTATTAGTCAGCGTGATTCAGCGTCAAAATCCATTATTTTATTTAAAAGTCAGCTTTAGGCAAGAGTTAGAGTTGGCAAACCTAATTATGGGGTAATGATTTTGTAATGATTAGTTAATTTTTTCCCTTTCTTCAAACGATAAGTTAATAATTTAAAATATCATATCAATAAAGAATAAAAATTATTAAATAAATTAGATAAGTTTATAAAATCTAAAACCAAAAAAACCCATGATATATAAATAATTTGTTTATTAACGTTGAGTAAAGAGACACAACTTAAGACATCACATTAAAATGAAACAAATCATTTTCTGCGCCCTTTTTATATCTCAAATGCTATTCGCCTATTGCTGTAAGTAATTTATGTATTATTAAATAATTGTTATATATAAATTGGTTTATTTTATTTTATTTTATCATTTTGACAAATAAAAATTATAAAAATAAATTTGCTGTAATAATATTTACATACAAAATTTATCCTAAAAATAAATAAAATATTATAAAATATAATTCTTAAGTTATAAATTGAATGCTAACACTAAAAGGGTCTTGTTTTACAAAGTTATTTTAATTGCTTTAACTTTAGAATGATAACCTCAAAAATCAAAATGAGAATTTTTATGTTTTAGATTTAAAATTAATCTTAAATAAATTTTAAAATCAATTTAAAATGCAATTAAATTTTTAACCATCCTGTTCTGTAATTTTTTAACTTAGTTTGAAAGTTAAAAATTTCTTTGTTACTATACAAATATTAAAAACTTCTCAAAAAAACTAATGATTGTATGACAAATAATGTATATTTTTTTAAAAATTTTAATACAATCAAATAATGATTTTTATTTTAGTAATCAAAAGGATTAAATTTAAAAAGTTTATGTTTATAGATTTACAATATCGATAAAAATTCAAAGATAAATCATTTCTAATGTGAAAAATCATAAAGCATAAAAAATCAAATGATACATTAACTATCATTATGGAAAAAGACTCGTCATTGACATTTATTTTAAAATCTTTTACCGTATGATATCTTTCAAATTATGAAAAAATATATAGTACTTAAAAGGTTTTCTAAGTCCATTCAAATATTATAAAATATGAATAATCTTATAGGTAGTTTTAATTTAAAATAAAATTTAAGTTTAAATTATGTTTATATCAATATTTAAATAAATTTCTAAAATTTAAGGCTAAAATTAAGTTTAATAATTTATAAACCTATACAGATAATAATTATCGTGAAAATATTGGCGTATCACGAGATAATTATAATAGAAAATACGGTTATAATTATTACAACCGAAATAATCACAACCAAAATAATTACAACACAAAAGCATACAATAATGGATATTATTTGTACGATGAAATAGCGACGGGGCGTTATAGACCTTATTTATATAACGTACCTGTATTTGAAAGATACGCTAGTAAACCATATCATGTAAGCAACTACGATGAAGACAATGTGCCCTCCATTACCATCGTTCAGGATAGTGGCCAATATGGTGGCCAATATGGCAAGCATTATTCAAGAGGCGAAGATGTGACTCTTATAGAATTAAACGTCGGTATTTCAAGTGAATCTTCTAATGCTAATAAACGATATAAGAATTATTATTAACAATATAGAAATCTGTGAATGTAAATAATGTTTAACATAATTTAATCTATCAATTGCTTTGCGAACATAAAAAAGTATTTAGAAATTCTCTCAAAAACTTGCATAAAATACCTCATTAGAACTAAATATTTTCAACTCAACAAATGAATTATTAACAAATTATTATTGATCACAACAATTTATATATATATATCTATTTTTTATATTTTAATAACTATGTTTAATCGAAATCTTAATTTTTTTTCTATGTATCATTTTTAAAAACTAAATGCTAATAATGCAAAAAACTATTAAAATTATTTTTACACCATTTTTCATATATCAACAGAGTTTTGAAAACATTAATAATATTGAAATAATATTAAACAAATTTAGTCATTCTGAAGCAAATGCTTTGTAAATAGTCATAAAATAAAAATGATAGCAAATTCTCTTAACAAAGAGAAGATTCAGGATTTGTTAAGATGAAGATAAACATAATTGCAATCAACAATTATTTATATAAATTATTAATTTTTGTATAATTTTAGTATAAAAAAATTTATTCAAATTATTCACTACTAAATATTTTATATTTGCAATAAAATTAGTTATTAAATGAACTAAATATATAGTGATATACATTATTATGAATATATGTGAAAATCTTGAAATTCCAATTATTTATTTTAATAATTTTATAAGAAAAAGTCGAAAATGTAATGAATCAATAGAAAAGTAAACTTTTAAATAAAAATAA
>JAQIYA010001930.1:0-11172 GCA_034699355.1 Microtritia minima
CAGAGTATTATAATTTACTTTATATTATTTATGCATATTAACGTATTTGTACTTTACGTATTAAATGTTTTTATAATGATTAATTATAAATTGCATTAAATAATTTAAATAGTTTAAATGCGAACTATGTTTTTTAATATTTATAAAATTTCAATTAAAAAAGATTTCTTATAGCAGGTATAATTTTAATAATTTCATAAGATAAGTTAATATCTTAAATACAAGATAATAATCATTTAATTTAATTTAATTATTTTCTTATAAACATGTTTGTAAAGTAAATTAATATGATTTCAGTTATTTAAATAAATAATATTTAGACTTTATAATTAATAATTAAGATATAATATAGCTAAAATATAAATTAGCTAAAATAATTCTTAAAGAATTTGCAAACTTAAATGATTTGATGTTTTAAATTTATTTATACAGGCATTTTCAAGTTTCAGTCGATTGTTACCGCACTCATCCAAACATGTCGGCGCTCCGACACCAGTGGCAATATATCTTCCCGGCAGAACTCCCAGTCCAACGAACAAAGAAGAGAGTAATGAAGGGGAGAATGAACACGAAGAAGATGAACAAAAAATACTGCACACAAATACTTCATCAGTTTCTCAAAAAACAATTCCGACTACAAATTTTTTTACATTTATGAATAATTGGGTGAGTCAGCCATCATCGTCCTCATCATCTTCTTCCTCGTCGATAAAACCATCTTATATGGGAGTATCGGCTCCTCTCTCTTCATCGATCACGCCTACAATCATTAACTTTTCTCACAACAACGAAGATATTTCAAATATTACATCTATGATCACTTCAACAACACCTAAGGTTTAATAATTTATTAGTTTATTTCAATTTAATATTTTGCTATTTATCAAATAATGTCTATAATAGATTGATTTAAGTGAAAATGAATGCCTTAAACTTTTGAATACAAATGAAGACATATCTTCGGAAGTGACGAAACGCATCAAAATAAATAGCAATAACATGAAATTGTTGCGCGACGAACCTGTGCCGACCGGGTATGTCTTGTTTGTGCGCTTTATTTTTATTATAGTTAATTATAATAGTTAGCGTTTTAATTATGACACACATCAAAACAATAGATAAGTTTATTAATAGACTATTTATTTTTTATAGTACTACAGGTTTTAACGTATAATTTTTAAATTTTTTTATTAAATTATTAATCTAAATATTCTATACTATAGCTTAACTGAATTGATAACAAATTATTAGCAGATAATATTTTTTATTTTATTTTAGGCTACAACACTATATGAGGTATTTTAATTCTTAACCTTTTAAATCTTTTTTAAAAGAATGCGATTGAGGATGTATTTTATTTACATTTAATTTTTACGCAATTTTGTTTTTACGTACAAACATTAAATTGAAAAAATCATTAAATTAATTTGAATTTTATTTACATATTTACATATTTACATAAGATAGTTAACTTTGTTTAAATAGCTGTAAAGTTGATAAAAAAATATTAGAAATAGAATTGAGCACATTATATTATTGTCACACACTATAGTATTTATTAGTATTAAATTGTTTGGACTTTTTATAAAATATAGTTGATATTTTGTCAGAAATTTTTTTAAATATTAATGAGTAAAATTACTTTTACATATTAGAATGGAAGTATGCGTCACTTAAATTAAATAAATAAACAATGTTTTATAGTATTAAATAGTTTGAATACTTAATTTGGATAATTTTTATTGCTATTGAAATGTTAAAACTATTTTATATTTTAATAGTAATTTAATTGAATATTTATTTTTTTAAATAGGTATTTGCGATTTCGTTTTAATGAAGATTGTGGTTATGTTCACTGTGGTTATAGAGAACATCAAACGCATTTTCATTGTATGCGTAAAGTAAGTCTTATCAATTGATTAAATTAAAATAGATTATGTTAGAGTAGTGTAAAATTTTCAAACTGTACAAAGAAATTTATACAATAATACAATAAAGTAAAGTTTACATAATTCAGTACCAATTGGTACAAATAAAGTACTAATTTTTATCGGTTTGCTTCAATTCTTTTATTAGTACTGAATTATGAAGTAGAATACAAATATCTCATTTTAATTGTTGTTGTTTTTTCGTTGTTTTAAACACATTTTAAAACTTAATAACTTACTAAATACTTATATTGCTAGATATCATATTATATAAAACTTAGCCTGAATTTTATATATTATTTTATACTCACATACCCGAGAAAATAATATACAAAATTCAGGCTAAGTTTAATATAAACAAATATGATATCTAGCAATTAATTCTCCAAAATGCCTAAAATTGTTGCAAACATAAGTAAGTTTTGATATTTCAATCAAATTGATCGATAAAGGTATGGCGATATTTGCCTACCGATACGCCTCTTATGATCACTGAATAGTGACTTAAATGACTTAACTAAAAGAATAAGATAAGATATTAAGTTTTAAAATACAATTATCTCAAATACTTGAGTGAAGGTAAAATTAGTATTAATCGAATAACTATTGCCATCTATAATTTATACTTTAAATAATTTTCTCAAAAGTTTTTCTATTATTAGGGACTGTTATTACTGTGACAATTCGGGAATTCCCGAAATTCCCGTTTTTACATTATATCATTAAAAATCTCGAAATTTCCCAAAAATTAGTAATTCCCAAAAATAGTAAAAAATCTCCAAAAATACATTTATACAAAATTAATTTGTAAAAATTATTTAAAAAAATTATGTTATTATGTCAATTGTGTTATTTATAACAAATTTATTCAATAAATGTTGTATGTTTTATAATAAACCTTTACATTTTAAGCGAAGCGAAGCGCTTACATGCAAAGTTTTTAAAGTAAATTCTCATTACATTATATGTCACATCTAGTTTTATAATTATATTAAAATTCATACAAAAATATTTTATATTGTATATATTTATATATTTTATTATACATTGTATGTTTATATATCAATTTATATATAAAGTTTGTTTATTAAATTTTATTATAATATTTATATTACTAAAGTATTCTTAAAAATGTGTCATTTATTAGGATTGTGGCTATTCGTTTTGTGACAAAACGCGCTTTGTTCAACACACAGGTATTTAATAAAATTAATAATATTGATAGATCTTACTTAAAACTTTTGGGTAACTGCATATATTCTGTCTGTTTATATAAGTAAATTTAAATTAGGTTTACAGAATTTAGTGACTTTTTAAAATCTCCAGTATAATCTTCAATACTGTTAATGGCTATCTGCGATCTTTATGGTAATTTATTTATTCATTCCTTAAATCGTATTGCAAAAAAAGGATGTGATAGCCATTTTAACATTGCTTAAAAGTCAAATTTTATGTCAAAAAATTCTGAAATGAAGGGAATAAATGATAATATAAAAGAACAATACCTTCTGAATATGAGAATTCAAAGAAGTCATAAAAATTTCTACTCAGGTCTTAAGTTTAGATATGAGACTTTGAAGCTAATATTCAAATTAGTAATTAATATTAATATATTTATAGTAGTTATATCAATGTTGATTTAAAATTTTAATAACAAGAATAAGAATAAGAATATATACTCAATAATATATTCTTTAATAATAATAATATATTCTCAATAATTTTGAATTGATTTAAGATCTAATCTCTTTAAAAAGCAATTATGCTTTATTTGTCTTAATGTTATTTGAAGAGATGTGTCATAACTAATTGAAAGTTTGGTGAATATTAAAAATTAACTGCCTATCAAAAGAAAACATTTTAATAAATATATTCTTCAATAATGTTATTAATATTCATTTCTGATTATCCAAAACAGATTTAAGTGAATTTTAACAGTAAAATTCATCGTAAAACTAAATCTGTGTTCGATAACTAGAAATGAATATTAATATCTTTATTTCAGACAGAATTATCGAAACATATTGTTTCGCTAACAAAGATAGGTTTTATATTCAAACAATAAATAAATGAATGTTAATAAATCAATGAAATTAATTTTAATAAATGTTAATAATTTAAATGATAGCACGACATGAAAGATTGGATACATTAATGGGTGGAGATTTCAATCAATTCCGAAGTAATATCAATTGCGGTCGAAGTGATTGTTTATACGCCAACACAATGGGATCGATGGCTAATAAAGCGTCACATTTTCATTGCATTAAATGTGATTTCATCTGTACCGACACAAACAAAGTTGTGGCCCATCGTCGACAACACGCCAAAATGGATAATATCAATGCAGCGGGATTTGAGAAGTACACGCCTTCACAGGATTGTCTCAATGACGGCTGCAATTACAACAAGAAGCAAACTCATTACCACTGCCTTAAGTGCCACTACGCAGTCCTCGGCTTATCGCAGATGTCATCGCATAAATACAAACACTCTGAATAATACTTAATTTATATTTTATAATATAATCCAAATATCATTATACAGTGCCTTTCAATATCATGTATATCTCATATGTATATTTATTTATTAGAATTATACAAATTTGTGAACCGGTGTTTTTTAAAGTTAGCATACAATCAACTCAATAGAAAGAGTGCCTCTTTTGCCTCTTTTGCCTCTACATCTATATCTACTCGTTTCAAGACTTTGCTGTAATATTTATGCCTTATTAGAACATTCCCCGCCATTAGTTCACTATCATCATCAATACCATACATCAATTGTGATTATATCATATCTCAATAATGTCATGACCAGTGATAACTAGTTTTTATTGTGCTTTTAAAGTTAAATTATGTAAATGAAAAAACATGAGGTACCGGGAATTAACATTCAATAAACAGATATATTAATAATAATATATTATTATTATTACATATTAGACAGCATTTAATGACAAAATGTTTGTTATGAAACGATTCCTCGATGTGTCACAATAATAATCAAGATAATGATCTTTTAGTAATATGCAATCACAATACTGAACACTATTAACTTAATATAAAGTCCATCTATTCATTTAATTTATATAACTTTCTATCATTAATTTTCTAAAATTGTTGAAACTTGCAATAAATTTCAAAACTTTTACGAAAAAATAATTTGCTTTTATACTCGTGGAGATTTTGTAAAGTCATTAAAAGATTATAAGTTAAATATAAAAATACATCATAAATAGTTCTTAAATATTCTATATTTTTAATCAGCAAATCAATACAATCCAATACAGTTAATGCGTTTAAATTACATATTTATATAATTAATAAGTTTAACTTATAACTTCTCAATTTTATTTATTAGCAAAATATATTTTGCTAACTATTCAAAGTATTCGTATGGTTTAGATGTTTGGGTTATAAAGTTTAGCTTTACACTCATATTATTAAACACAATGTAAATTTTAGTCTGCAAATTCTGAGCACATCAGTTAATAACTATTAATGATTGTTTAGTTAGCAGTAATTAAAGCATTTTAATAAGCAAAAAGCATTTTTTCGGTGCTTATTGTTACGCTTTGTTTAAATTCTTAATATTAGTGTAAAGTGCTATTTTAATTTTGCGAGTTTAATTTTATTCGGCTGTAAAATTAGGAGCCGATCCCCAGTTACCGATTTGCGATAATTTGAATATTAGATCCAAAACAATCTCACCGATGAGGTCGAACACCACCAGCAGTAAGTGAAACTACGGTCACAACAATTTATCCCACTGTTTATACATAAATTATGTGTGTTTATAATAAAATTTAACTTATATAATCTGACAATAATTGCTAATAATTGTAATTTGACTGATTATACTAAATTTAGTATATGATAATAATAATAATTAAACTTTTGATAATTAATCTGATGATAAGGCGATGTGTTGATGACTAACGTCTGAGCCTTTACTATGATAGCCAAAATGATAGTGATTTACGTTCTAGACCTACAATTAAGACTCAAACGAGAATTTATGCTTCAATAGCTATAATATAACATCAAACTCGAAATTAATAAAATTAATAACGAAACAGACAATCAAACTTTAGTATGTGTTTTTTAAAATTTGATAAATCGATGTGAAAGTTGTTTGACTGATTTGTTTGACTTTAAACAATCAAAATTACTATTGAGAAATAACGCGTAACGACATAATGCATAACCGCATAACAATTGGGAACAAATAAAAAATAGCCCTTTATTATATATCTTATAAAATATAAAATAATTTTAACTGGTTTTTTATTGGGAAACTTTCTAATTTTATAAATAAAATTTAATTCACTTACATAGAAATAATCAATTATTTTTTAAAATAATTAATAAATGTTTCTAAAATTATAATTCAAAACATAGGATTTAATCCAATATATAATACAATCCAATAATAAAATCGGATTTAATCGAATGTATTAAATAAAGAATTTTAATACGCATAAACTTTTATATTTATTTAACACATTTTTTATTTTCAAGATTTTAAACTAAATTTTAAATAAATCTATTTTAATTAATTTCGATATATTGATATTAATTAAATAAATAAATATAATAATTTAATAATTACAATAAATTATAAAAGTTCACTCTACAGAACAAATATGATTTAAGAAATTATAACATTAAATTATTAACATTTTTATTTAAATTAATTTATAAATTATAAATGAATTATAAATTTAAAAATTGATTTTATTTAAATGAATTAGTTTTTAATGCACTATATTTGTCAACAATTGGAAGTAAATCATAAGATGGAGAAAAAATATAGTTAATTGAATTATTGAATAATTAGTCGTGTTATCGATCAAATATTGTGCTAAACTTGATAAGTCTGCTTCACTCTAGTGACCCGATATACAATTTATATGTAATTGATATATTTTGTATATTAGGTATTATACTAAATAATTATATACTTGAAAGTCTAGAGTGGCAATGAGAATGCGTTATTTACTCGAGAACCAGGCGAATATGACGAGTAGAAAGACGAGGCCGATGCCGACCATGACGGCGATCATCTTCATGTTCTTCCACCAGAACTTCGACTTTAGCGCTCCGGCCTGCTTCTCGAACATCTCGGCGCCCTCTTTGAGGGCGTCCGCCCTCTCGTCCAACTGCGAGATCATGGCATCCCTTTCGAGCACTTTCTCCACGTTCACTCTCATGATTTCGGTCACCTCATCCACCTGTGCCTGTGTCTGTTGCATACGTCGCTGCGACGCAATCAACTGCGGGTTCGGCTTATTCTCGTCCGACGCTCCCGACTCTCCGCCATCCGATGCTTTCCCTTTGGATGACCTTAACAGACATGACCCATAAGTCAATGCCGACACCCATACAACCCATACATGCCTCCATTTTTACTTACATTTTCTATACAACTATCTTCACAATTAAAGGCAAATAAACGATATAATGGAATGTGTGCTCAATTCGTTGTTTGGTTAACAGTTAATCGTTCGTTAATTTCTTAACTCACACACGCTTTAATAATAAAGAATATCCATTAGAAAGCATAAGGTGTGCGCATTCGCTATCATTCGCTATGATTCTCTACGATTCTCTGTGATCCTCAGTCTCTCCATTTCAGTATTTCTCTATTTCTCTATTTATCGATCCAATCTATGCACCACTTTATTAATACATTGCTTTACATCCTTAAATAGCACTTCGCCACACAACGCACACAACTAAACAATACTGTAAGAAAATCATACTAATATTTTCCAAATTTCTACTTTACAATTCATGCTTAATTCATTACAATTAAGAAATACAGTTGTATTTCAATTCAACCATTTTGATTGTAGACATTTTATTTAATAACATATTTACTAAGTGAACACCTTTAGTATAAAGCGACTATTATTGGCTTATATATTACATTATTATTATTTGCAAACAATCAAAAAACAATTACTTTGGCATACATGTATCTAATTAAACATTGTTAAGGTCGTCCTGAATTGAGGGCGTTTTGGTTTGAGGGAAGTTTAGTGTTAAGGGGGTCTTTGGTTGAGGTAGTTTAAGGTTGAGGGGGTTTAGGTTTGAGAGGGTTTTTTGGACTCAGAATCATGTTCTGAAGAGAATAAAGTGTGATTATAGGGGGTGAGGGGTTAGGAGTTATAAACTACTTAAAATGGCCGTTTGTTAAAATAGACTGAAATGCTAGTATTAGTTATATTAGTAATAATTAGTTAGTTATTGTATAGACTTGTAAAATGTGTTAAAATTACCGAAATGTTCACTATAAGGGTATATCAGACTTTCTCATATTTTTAATCATATCGTTAATGATCAATAATTACTTGTAAAATTACTTGCAATTAATTATAAAGATTTTACTTTATAGATAAATTATGATTATTTTATGGATTTTAAAGTTTTCTCGATAATAAAAAGTCAATCTTAACCAACTTCCAGATCGAGTCAATTAAGGTTTAGCCGGTGAACTTAATCCAGTTATATATCGATACTCACTTTGACTGTATTTGAATGTTAACAATTTTATTTTGCTAACTTTATGCATTTATAATTGTGTTTATAAAGTACTTAAACTGTGATTGAAAAAGTATGATTCAATTGTTATCTCTCTAAAAATCTGAATGTGTATAAAAGGAGTTTCCATATTTTCAAACTGATAAATATATTTACGAAGTGTCGAAATTACAGCAAAAATTTGAGAAACATTAATAAAAATATTATCCATAGTTTCTTCGGATTCGGAAATATTATCTTCAATTTCTGTGTTGCGATCAGAATTAATATGAGAAATGCATTTGAAATGATTATTAAGATTTCTCGAGTTGTATTTACGTTATTAACCACATCTACATAACTAGTTATTCCACAAAATTAGTAATTTATAATTTCAAACAAATAAATAATTAATTTCTTAATTTAACGAACTAATAAAATAATTAACTAAAAGACTAAAATAGAGTTTGTGTCGGTCAGCACAAAGTAAATACAGTTTTATTTGTAAACTGTTTTATTTTTATAAAGAAATATTTGCGTAAATCGAAATAGTTCTCTGCAAGTTATAAAAAAATTTTGATGCTTAAACCGAAATTTTGCCAAAATCCGGATTTTTAACATTAGAAGAATAGAGTGTAAATACATTCTATTGTCTAAATACAGGAATTGTCTGAATCTTTGATGACTAAAGCGAGTACTAATTGTATGATATTATTAGGCTTTCTAGTGATAAGCTTACTCTATTATAAACTATTCTTTTAACAATAACACAAATATCAACTTAATTTGGCCAACATTTCCATCTTTATGAACATCTTTGGCGTCAAAAAAGTTTACTAAAATGGCTACCATTTTGATTGATAATTGCATTTCAGTCTTTTATCAGGAGATATATTGCATTCGTGAGAATATACTATTTAAAAGTTATTAACTGTTAAACTAAATAATTAAACTTTTCAGTAACGTTTCCAATCCAGGGTTAGAGTTGTCGTCAGTAATGGTTGAATTGGTGCGAGTCATGCATTGCTGTCACCGATAGATGACTCTCAATCATTTCGCATTCAATTTAGTAATGGTTTCTCGTTTATAGCGTACTTATTATTCACATTACTGTTCAGTAAATTGCAATCAATTCACTGTTGACTTCATTCAAATCGTAGCTTTAATAACGTTCGAGTGAATGGCGTGTTATATTCAAGTGGCGGAAGAAGAGGGCGACGAACCGATTGAGATTCCGTGCGAAGACGACTCAACCAATTCAATGTATGCTATCATGTGATGCCATTGTGTTGTTCTCATGTGTCGCGCATTGCTTTAGTCTGCTCTCAACGCTCACGTCCTTATTTCCGGGCGCAAGTGGTCTCAAGTATCGAAATGCCGATACGGGGACCGTGAGAGGCATTCGGCTCACCGAAGGCCGACTCATTGCGCCGAACGACGGATGGAGGAGTAATGCTATCTATTACTGCGCTTTTCCTAAAGGTTTGCCACCAATCGTGCCATTCATTGCAATTCATTCACATTTCAATCACATTTCATTGCTTTATTGCAGAAAATAAACGAAAAAATGAGGATCAAAACGACACATCGATGGCCAAAACCAAACGAATAGAATCGGTTAAGAGTCAGCAAAAATGTTCGGATTTGATAGTATTAGGCTTACCGTGGAAGACAACCGAGACTGAGCTGAGGGAGTATTTCGAACAGTTCGGAGAGGTTTTGATGGCTCAGGTAATTGTGTGTTTCTGTTAATGATCGCATTTATGCGTAATTATGAGACGCCAACACATGCGAACACGTGTTGCGAGTGAACGAGTGTTGCGAATAGAGTGATATTTTGCATTCAAATTTAAGTGTATGTTTACTTTTTAGTTGTTTTTCATGTGAACAAGTTATTAATGCATTTAATTAACTCTTAGTTATTTTATGAAATAAAATTTGTAATTTTGCGATAACGACAAAACTGGTTATAATGTATCTTATTTTTATGTTAAGGTCAAGAAAGATCCTAAAAGTGGATTATCGAAGGGATTTGGTTTTATCAGATTTAGTGAATACGAGACGCAAATGCGAGTCATAGCGAAGAGACATTGCATTGAAGGCATTGACAAATGAAAATATGCTTTTATTGTAATGTGCTTTTAATTTATATTTAGGCCGTTGGTGTGACGTGAGAATACCGATCAGCAAAGAGGGCGGAGGTTTTGATTACAAAACATCGGAATTTAATAGGAAAATATTTGTCGGCCGTCTTACTGAAGACTTAGCACCTGAGGATTTAAGAGAATATTTTACAAAGTATGGAGAAATATCGGACGTTTTCATTCCAAAGCCATTTCGAGCGTTTGCTTTTGTAACATTTTATGACGCGGAGATCGCACAATCGCTTTGTGGAGAGGATCACATCGTGAAGGTAGCAATGAATTGAATTGAATTGAATTGAATTGTATGAGCTCATAGCAATTACGATTAAATTTACATTTCAAATGTCAAAATTTTTAAACATTAAGAATTATTATTTACTAATATCAAAAATGACTGCACATGTTTGTCAAAAAATTTTAGTGGCATTTTTAATATAAAATATAATTTTTGGTTATTTCTGTTAATTAAATATTATCTTAATTACCCTAAAATTCATATTATAATGCGCGCATTATATAAGAAAAAATGTAAAATTTATTGAAAAATCTAAGCTGCGTATTATACATGGAGTG